>OMLF01014154.1:9487-28191 GCA_900302615.1 Holocentrus rufus
CAGTGATGTATACAAGTGATAATTAATCTTTCATTTAAATATTTACCTCTTGTTTACATCACGGACCAGTTATTATAGCTACCAGAGTAAATGCAAGAAAATAACTATAAGAATATACAAGAAAATAAAAATAACAAAAATAACAAGAAACAAGAAAAACATTTCCTTTAACTTCAATTGAATGTAATTTTATTTCATTATAATAACTATAATAACATAAGATTACATCTGTGCTTTAATATAAGAAAAATATACCTGCAAAAATGTAAAAATTAACTAATAATATTGACAATCTTGGAAGATGAGCAGATTTAACTCAATAGTGGTGAGATATTTGTCACTGAACAATGAACAATGCAAATGTAGTTACGCGTGTTAAACCGTAAAAATATACGGCCAGATGGTTTTATTCTTTATATTGTTTGGAGATTTTTTTCACAAGAAAAACAGTTAACCAATCAAACTGAATGTGCTGTGGGTTTTTGCTAGAATTAAGCATCATCTGTTATTATGACAGACAGAGATACAAAAAAATCTCTCAACGTCTAATTTTATCCATCAATGGATTTGTTTTCATGTTTCCTCGGTCCCTGTGCATGTGCAAAAGCTAACAAAAGATTTGAATTGGATTGAACGACTAGAAGACTACCTCCCAACACTGATCCCTCTCCCATGCCAACCTCCATCAAAGAAATAATGTATAAAACTGTATAGCAGGTCTATAACACCATGAAGTCTCTGAAGCAGGTGTCTTACCATATGCTGCATTAATTACACAAATATCTTTAATGACTTGTAACACAGCTCGTTACTGTGCTGTATGGCAAGATGCCCTCTAAGTCTCTTTTTTCTGCCCCTGCTGTTATTTATAGTGTGCATTACCAGAGAAAGAGCCTGGTATAAGACAGAGAAGTGAAATTTCATGTTCGGGGAGGCCCAGGGAGTGTTCGAGCTACAGCAAATCCAATTGTTGTCAAATTATTCCCATGTAGAACAGCCGAGAAAAAACACACTGTCAAATGTGATTACTCGCTCCCCTCCCATTGTACTGTCAGGTGGTGAGGACATTAAAATCACCTGCATCCTGAGGTAGGAAGAAGAGTCTTTATTACCGGTTACACAATTATTGTCAAAGCTCCAAACAGCGCAGCGGAAAGAAATAAAAACTTTCCTTGGCTTCATCCCTGCAGGTGCACTGTCACAATAGAGAGCTGTCAGAGAAAGCCACGCCCCCAGTAAGCAAACATCTGCTGTGGATGTATTTTTCAAGTATATCCACTTTTATTTGTTTGGTCCAAGTAAGTACAGCTCTGTGTTGTGTGTGGCCTTCAGTGGAAGATAAAAACAGAGGCCCAGGTGCATAAAACTAAAAAATCTGCACAAAATTGAGAACATCCATACACTGTCATTGCTTCGGATTTATTAAACCCTGCTTACATGGTGTCACATATTGTCCTGTTCTATTAATCTCAATAATTGTGGATCTGTGCACACGTGCACAAGCCTGATGTCACTCCCACAATTAGCCATAAATGGATTCATTAGTCCTTACTCTTGCATTGGCAATGTCCTCTAACAGCCATAGCAGCCATTGTATTGTTACACACAGCCATTATGCACTGTTAAATAATGTGAGCCATAATAGCCTATTGATTAATTACATGAGCAGGGGCAATTTATGATCTGATATGCACATTATTCCTATGCCCATATTACTGTATGATATGATATTATGTAAACCTATTTATCAGTGCTAGAATAAAAATTGTGGGGAAAAAATTGCATGGAACTCTGTAAAGACCTAATAGGTCACTGTGGTGTGCTGAAAAGATTCAAGCTCCAAATAAAATGTAGCCCATATTCCCGCTTTCATATCATCATTGTGTTTGCCATGTTGCAGTATCACACTCAGCTCTGCTGACTCATAAATGTCTGTGTACACATGGCGCAGAGCTTGTGTGCATGGACATTTTCATACAGCACCATTTATACTCCTCGGTGCTGTTTTTGAAGGCTGATCCTGATATTAGATTATTACTGGTATTAGACTGAAGCTGGCAGATGATATTTTCTGCTGATAGTGTATACTTTTCAGTTTGAGCAAGGAAAAATATTCTCTGAGACAGTATATGGACCATAGGACTAAAACTCTGCTTTGAAATAAGAACCTTTTCATGCGTACTCACTGGACTCCAGTGAAAACGTCTCAACTGATAATGTGTAGCGTGTATGTGGTGCATAGCTTACTCTATTTCATGTAGCCTCAGCACAGTACACAAACTGTGGATTAGCCCATGAAAATGTATTAGTCCGTCCTATTATTCAATGAGTGTGAGGAGGCATGCTGTTTTATGAACTGCGGGCTTGTCCACACACATCGGATCATTTTCTCTCTGAAGGGTAGATGAGCCTCTGCTGACCCCAAGCTCTGGAGGGCAACTGGAGGCTGTGGATGGTGATGCCTGGCTCTCTGCCCAGAGCCTGGGCAATGCAGTCTCTGTGGGTTCCAGGCATGGACACTGGGGTGACCTGAAGCGCCATAAAAGTCTGCAGGACCGGCAGATCAGACACTGTCTCTCATCTTTATTCAGGATGGGAATGTGAAAGATCAATGTGCCCTTACAGTAAGAGGTGGTGGATACAAGAGAGCAAGAGATGTAGAAGCAAACATCAGAGGTCATTACTGGGTCCAGACTCTGAAGGAAATGGCAGTTTGTCCACAGGCGGGAAAATAAGCTGAACACAAATGGAAAAGGACAGCTGATGACAACACAGTCAGCAATGCTAAAATAATTCACATTAGACCATAGCCTGTAAAATCCACAAAGAATGCTTTACTTTGTCCTGGTGCCACAAGTACTTTGTCCAGTCATTTGTAGCATGCTGATTTCACCATTGGCTGGTTGCTATGTACTTACACACATTTGACTGGTCCTGAAATCTACCATGTAATGCAAATGTCGGATGGTGTTTAATCACAGACATAACAAATGTAGCATTGCTAAACAGCATGCACGCTTCCATAAGCACTTCAAAAACACTGCACCTACTGTTTCATATGTGAAATTGTATAAGCTCTTTCACATTTCATGGTAAAAAAAAAAATTAAAAATTAAAAACCACCTCTTAAAATGCAATTTTTGTTGAAAGCATTGGGCAAAAAATTTATGTTTCCAATGCAAAATAACTTCAGTTTCAAGGGTGTTATTATTTTTTTAATCTACAAATTGTGATGTCATGTCATGTCTAGAAAAGTCAAACTGCCTTGTAAAGAAGCAGAATTGGCAAACTTCCCTACTTATAGAGAAGAATAAGATTTTAATGCTAACGACTGGACTAGCTTTTTTGCAGTGAACACATACAACCAAACTAGTCTGAAATATGCATCTTTTTTAATGACAAGAAACATATGTATAATCCTCTTCTGTCTAACATGTTGCCTGTTGAATCCACTATGGAAAGCCGAAAGGGTCTTAATTACACAAAAATGAAAGGAGAAATTGCAATTCAATACTTTAGCTAATGGACTTATTGATAGGTGTCCCGCTATATTGACAGTTGCCCTTTTTCTTTTTTTGTTTTTGCAGGACTGGGTCAGCACTGGGGCTGCGAAATTCACCAGGGAACTAATTTTGTTTGCTTTGATGAGTCACTGCTGACAGGAGGAAATGGGGAAGTGAGGTAAGCCAAAAGCTTTTGTTTCTCAGTTCCACGGAAAGGTTTCCAAGTGCCTCCACACTGCTCTATAAGAAATTACCTGAGCTCTGACCCTTCCCCCGATAAGATTGACACAGAGGAAAGGGGCCATTTTATCTCCCAGAGACCTACTGCTCGCTCATGAATATTTATACTATCTGTAGAGCAGTGCGGTCGGGTCAGTTTGACTATACTTTCTAATCAGCATTGAAGCTATAGGTTAATAACTATGATGAGGTTTTTGTCTCACGTCCTAATCACGTAGGCTAAATTGAATTTTCGTGCTCTACCTGATCTGGGGGAATCCGAGTTGAACTATGCTGGCGGATAATTCCAAAATAATGTTTGTGTCCATCTGTTTCTACGTCTCTGAGAAATACTGCTTTGACTGTGAATGCAGTGCGTGAATGAAAAAAGACAAGAGCATGAGCGGGGAGGCTGCTTTGTAGCTTCTGTCTTTGACTGCTGTTTTCGTACATCTCGGCCATGATGGCTCGCAGCTCTTTAAAGGAATACTCCAGTGTTTTGAGCCAAATACCCTTTTTCTGACTTACCCAGACTGAGACAAGATGTTCAATGACATTTTCACCTCTGTACGTCCACTGGTCCGGTTCCTGTGGGTAGCATTTCATGTTAGCTTAGCATAAAGACTAGCATAAAGAGTCATTAGCCTAGCTCTGTCAAAGTGAAAAAATAAACCAGCAAATAATAATACAGCAACTCCGAAGCTGTCTTATTTAAACAATGTACCGTGTGTTACACAGTAATTAAATACATGCCTTGGAAGTTGTTGTTTTTTTTAATGAGTGTTTTTAGGAGAAATTAGATGTTAGGAACTATAACTATAGTTCCTACCAGATAATTACCATCTAACTTCTCCTAAAACAACTCTAGTTTAAAAAAAAAAAAAAAAAGTTTGTATATGTGTTTCTACATGTATTTCAAAATACACAATATATTGTGTGAATAAGACAGCTTCAGAGTTGCTATAAGCCTTATTTTTTCTCTTTGACAGAGGCTAATGGCTCCTGTAGACTTCAAGTCTTTATGCTAAGCCAACATGAAATGCATAGAAACCAAACCAGTGGACATACAGAGGTGAAAATGGTATTCCGACACCTGGGGAAGTCGGAAAAAGGGTATTTTTCCCAAAACATTGGAGTATTCCTTTAAAAATGTGCAGTGGCCAGAAAAAGCAAGACAGATAGGCCTTCAAAAGGTCTGATAGTGTGATGTGAAAAAAAAGAAAATAGCAAAAGCTTAACACCGGAACAGCAGTAAAGCTCCCCTTGGCCTTCAACACGGTGCTCACTGCTTCCATTGTGCTGCTCTTCCTAATTATGTCAGGCCATTCTGCTGACGGACGGAAACTGTACAGTGACGCCCAATCAGGACTCCATATTTCATTTCCCCTCTCTCCTTTCTAAACGCCAGTATATTAAACCAGAAATCCGGTGGCTGATTTTCAAAGAGACTTGATTAAATCCAGGAAATGGGACATGATTTCCCATTTAAAATTCATAACAGGCTAACACTTAAGTAATTTAAATCCCTTCTACCATTTGAGCAGTTGATATCTGCACCAGATTGAATAATTTCACCTTAACTGCATCAATCCATTTCATTTCTTCTGGATAGCACGGGAACTCAGTCAGAGGACCCTGGTGAGTGTTTTTCCCATAAAAGATTTGCCAATTGGAATATTGGCTCCCATAATGTATTACTGCTTGTAATTCAATTTGCTTGACCTTCTAGTTCAGTTTAATTGAGAAAGGGCTGTACAAGACAATTGAGGCTGCTTTTGAAAATATTAATTCTCCATTAGTGTTAATGACCCGGTCTCGTTGTCTCTTTCCACATATGTGCCTGTCATAGTCTCCTGTGCAGAACACATTTGTGGCTGAGTTCTGACAGCGGGTGTGGTTTTACACCTTTAAACATAAGGGGCGGTTTTCCCAGAGCAAATTTTAAACCATATTTCTTTGCACCTTCAAAAGCCTCACAAGGTTTCAACAACTAATGTCATGTCTGGAGTTAGCTATGTGTGCAGTGGACCTTTCTTCAACAAGGAACAGTTCTTTTAGGGAAGGTTAAGTTGTGTTTAGCTCTGCTACTTGGGGCCGTGGAAGGAGCTTGACTTCATTCTGCTGCTTATGAGACCACTCTTGTTTAGCAGTGTATATGGGGCATGAGCAGCTTGGACTATGGAACCAACATTGTCTTGTAAAATGGCCCCATATTCCTTGGCTGTTCTACTACCATACAGTGCAATCATCATGACTCCCAGTAGATGACTAACATACCAGTACAGACCCACCACCATGTTGAACAGATGGCAGCAGACATTGTGAGTTGAAGGCTTCCTTTGTCTACAAATGTAGAGGCTTTGTGCTCCTTTCACTATGTTACTTTGGAGGGTTTCGGCTGCTTTGAAAACATATAAGTGGTGATTGTCAGACCTCTTTTAAAGCTGACATACTGCTAATGGGCATTCAACTTAATGAGTTAACTGCCTTTGTAATTGTGTCTTAATTACTTTACATTTAATGTCCTTTTTCAGACAGTGTTTCTGTTTCCATTTTGCCCACTTCCTTATATTGCAAATTTATATTATTTCCTCTGGATGTAATTCATGTTAGTCAGTGTAATACATTGCTGTATGGCATTGCTTTCAGTGGGAATGATAGCCTAAGTACATACCTAAGTACATTAAATGTAGCATCTTGTAGCATGTGTTGCCTCTCTGCAGTTAAATAAAATATATTTAAAGAGGAAAGATACTCATCACTTAAAGTTAAAGATGCTACATGGACCATTTTAAGGTCAATAAATCATTACCACCTTAATTTTGAGACAATAGTGAAGTAACCTTCGCTGGCAAAGCCTGGCAGCCTCTATCGGCCTCCACACTGCATTTTACATCATGTGCCTCAAGGTTTGGACTTGGTGGGAAATCTGCTGGATTGCAAAGTGGCCCAAAACAGGAATGTTTTACTTTGCAAGTAATACACAACTTTATTCCAGTTGCACTATTTGAACTGCATTGCAGCCTCAAAGTAACGTACCTCTTGAAAGTGCATATTAGCTTTTATTGGCTCTTATACTTCTTCACGTTCCTCAAAACAAAGATAATGCTGCCAGGGGAGAGGAAGGATGCTGTACGTGTATCAAATTGCTTTTGTGATGTGAAGCAATGTGTTTATATAGCACCTGGAACGTGCAAACAGGTTGGTTTACACATGATGTACACTTTCTCTGATGCACGTTGACCACTGATAGTATATCAAGAAATAAAAGCAGCCTCCACTCCTCCTGAGCCTGAAATGATTTTCTTTGCTTCTTAAGTGTTGGTGCAGCCATTCTGCTGTGGTGTGGTTCTGTGCCATCTGTGTCATTTTGGCTGTGTGACTCTAAACAACCTGAAATCAGCTCTACCAATTAGAACCATCATTTGCCTCAAGCCAGTAGACAGTCATAAGGGATGTTATTAACATGCAAGTCAACTTCAGCTTAGCTGGCCAATATCACGGCATGCCAGTTAAAAGCAGTGAATTTCTGTTCTACGCTACTGCCCATCTTTGAACCACTCAATTATTTGAGACAATGGAACACCCCGCCAAACCATTCCCTGCAGCCGAGGCAGTGAACTGTCAAATTCATGCTATTACCTGCAGTAGATTTGTGTTAGCGTCTATTGGGTCTGGCCACTACTGCCACATTTCCATTGAAACTTTTCTTTACGCTTGACTTCAAAGACACGTCTCCTTCCCGGCCTCCTAACTTGGTTGGACGTGACATCAGCGGTGGAACTGGGGGTTACTGGGTGTTTTCGTTCTTGAGATCAGAGACCCTCACCCAGGCAACCTCACTGGGATTGATCAGTCTCTGGATCATATCCAAGCAGCATGTGGAGTTCACAGATCACTCCTCTTGTTCTGCACTGTATCATTTCTTGTTCTCTTTGATTTATGTGCAGCCTTTGAAAGGGTAGCTTTGGTAATGTCTGTAAAAATGATGCTCTTTCACTCCTCTGCGTCATCAAAAGGTACTGTAGATGACAAAAAATGTTCTTCCCTTCAGTGTGACAAACCTGAAACGCTAATTTTTCTCTCTAGCAGCAAGGAACTCACTCATCTGTATCAAACCTCAGACTTAATTTCAGTGGCTGTACAGTTACCCTAAAGGAATCTGTTAAAATCTTGGTGTTACCTTTGATCCAGACTGCTCCTTTAACAAGCACATCAAGGCAATATCCCAAACAGCATATTTTCACCTCTGAAAAATCTCCAGGATTTAGAAATTCCTCTCACCCTTTCCTGGTGTAGAAAAACTGACCTGTGCTTATATTTTACAAGAACTGAATGCTGCAGTGCACTATACTGAAGGTGTCCCATCTCCACCCCCATAAAAATAAACATATTCAAAACTCTCCAGCCAGAGTATGCATGCCACCTAGGAAATGTGATCACATAATCCTGGTCCTAGTGTCTTTATTCAGTCCCTGTGATTGTATATACTGTCGCATGCATCATAAAATCCTTGAAACCTTAAATGGCATTGTCCCACAAAATGTCTGATTTACTATCCCATAAACTTACATGACCTCTCTGTTCAAAAGGATGCAGACCTGACCGTTGTTCTTGGTATCCAAAAGAAAAGAGTTGGGGACACAGCGTTCTCCAACAGAAACAGAACTTACAGGCTAGAACATCAGCTTTTTGGCACTGCTTTCAATCTTAATTCCTTAATCCCCACAATCAGGGCCGGATCACATGGAGTTTGAGTCCCGGGGACACAAACTCCATGTGGGCACCCTCTACCATGCCCATGCTGAATGAAATGATGAGTATATAAATGAAACCGAACAATTTGTACATTTGTCAAGAACTCAAAAACATCCCCTTAAAGAAATGGATATTTCTAAGTTCCCTCTTCCAACAATGCATGGAAAAAAGAACTAAGAATTCCCAACAGCAGACCTTTATTCACTCTTCCTGCTTAAAATCTTAAAATGCCTCCTCATTGGCTGTAATTTTGTTAAAATGTACAGTACATTCAGTCAAATATTTTCACTCTATTACAAATGAAATTTAGAACAGCTGTAGAACAGTTGTTAGCTCAACTTTATCTTAAGTAATTTAGATATGTGCGTTTGTGATGAGACAATTTTTTAATAATGCCTTTATTTTTTCCCATTTAGTGTTTTATTCTCCATTATGTAGTGACAGTTCCTAGATGTGGCCCACATACTGATAGAATGCCCCAGATTTTTCAGAGACTGAACAGACAATGAAGCTAACCACAACATCTCAAAGATTAGTCTGTGTGTTGTTTAATGAATCAACTTTGCATTGAATATTTATACATAACCACAAAATAACCAGACAATGAATAACTGACACCTAGTGCCCCTAGTGGTCTGGGGTCCCCATGGTGCCTGATCAGTATTCCTGCCCAGCCCATGATACCAGCTATTCCTCTCTCTTTTGGCTTTGTTGACGTGTTAGTTTACAGTTACATTTAGGCATTTGGCTGGTGCTCTCATTCAGAGGGTAGGTGTTCAGAGCTACCTGCTCTGATACATGTCTTTCTTTGCTGGCTGCAGCCTGTGCAGTGGTGTCGACGACTTTTGTTCTTTTTCAAACCTGCGATGCCCTGCAGAATGCAGGCTCTGCAGATGGGCCACACAGCAGCTCCCCTCGCTGGGCACACGCCATGCAAACATCCCCTCCTCCTCTGGTTGGCCTCCTGCAATCCTCCCAGGAGTCAGTCAGCTCCAGCAGGACTACCTGGGCTTTCAGTAAGAAAATGTCTGGCATCACCATGGACATTGCAATATTCGTTTATAAAAAAATAACCTCTATATGTCAGTTATATGCCGTGCCTCTGCAGCCCATGAGGAAATCCAAATGAAATTGGCTTATTACCCAGTAGACTACTGCAAAACGAAGCTGCTACAGTACGTTGTGATCATACACATCCACACCACTGGAAACATTGTTTTTTTTATTCTGCCTTGCAGCAGTGCTCAAAGTACATAAATATCTTCCAAATACAAAAAAAATAAAATAAAGCAAAAAAGCACAGTGTCTACATTCAATTCAGTCTTTGCAGATTCACGACAATATACAACAAGATGTGCCTGGTCCACCTGGAGGTTAAAACAACCAATATCAAACACAAACCGTCAGACCAAGGAGGGAGAGAGAGAGGGAGGAGGGAGGGTCAAGATTGTAATGGAGGGCAAATCCACCTGATCTCACTTTACCCACCATTATATTTGTGCAATAGAGTTTGCTCAAAAGCAGTGGGGGAAAAGTGAAATAAATAAAGAGGTAAATGTTTTCCTGATAATTTAACTGATGATATAGGTGTTTGTTGTTTTTTGCCTCATGTTTGATCAGTGATTGGAGGTCAGAGTTTCCCCACCTTTTTCTTTGCCACTGCATCACTGGAGAGGCTGGCTGGGGAGAGTCGGAGAGGGAGTTCGCTCAATGTGAAAGGCTGCCATCTACTGAGAACTGTACTCAAAGTATAGAGCCGTGTGTGTTGGTGGCCGGGGGAATAAGAGGAGCTCCCCTGGCATTGTTTTGTGCCTGATAGTCACGGCTGAGGCGAGGGCCCTCTGAGATGGGCAACACTGGAACTCCCAGCGCAGTAATTGAAATTTCAGGTTGTTAGAAGCTGCTTCTCACATTGCTGGTGTAATTTGACCCAGACCCCCCTCTCCCAGATTAAAATGAGACTGTAGCTTTAACTTTCCCCCTCCTCTTCTGTCAATCTGTTTCCCTCTAATATCTTTTGGTCAGCATGCAGCACATCCCTCCTGTTATTTATATCTCTTTTGATTACCCTCATGTCTTTATTACAGCACACACACACACACACACACCCTTGTACTTATAAAGGGCTTTCCATTGATGGCATTAATTCCTTAACCCTAACCACTACATGCCTAACCTTAACCTAACCTCTTTGCATGAAAAGAGGACAGGACAAAATGTGCTCAGGCTGGAAACTCAAATTGTTTCTCACAAGTATGCAATTACATGAATGTAGACAGACACAGACAGACACACACACACACACACACACACACACTTTATTCCCTCCGCTGCGCCAGTGTAGTTGCAGGCCAGCAGTGTACCTGAGGAGGAGGAGGGCTGGTTGCTAGGTTGCATATTCTTCCAGCTCGCTCTTTGATATTTGCTTCCTTGTGTGCTCTCATAGACATGCGCCCACTCATATGGCTCAGGCCAATCTGCTAACACACACACACACACACACAGATACACACACACCACTTGGTAGAACCATCCTGGTTTTCTCACTTGCAGGGGAATAACAGGCATCCCTCCACCAGAAAAATATCACGGCTGCCTCTGCACTGGCCGATTAGACAGCAGCCGTCTATCCCCACTAACAAGGTGAGCAGACAGTGCGAGCTGTTGTGCTGGGTGTCAGTGCTCCGTCAGGAGGAACCAACAACAACTGGACTGGCACCGCTAATAAGATGTCAGTGCTGCTCTGCCCCTCGCCAAGAGAGCAACCAGGCCGTGCTTCATGTTCAAGACTGTTGCTTTGCTCAGGATCTGGATATTCAAGCTGTGCGAGGCAACGTTTTATCATAAATACATCTGCATCATCAAGCTAGATTTCTATGTTGGAATAGAGAAAAAGATGTATGTCCTCCAACAGAGAAGCCATGAATTCACTAATTGGGCCAAATTTCCGGTGTAAGAGAGGATAATCCTCTGCACGAAACACGACGAATCGAAATACGAAACTTTCGGCTCTGTCCAGCTAAAAGTGGCTGAATCTCTCCACCGCCGCCGCCCGACATTTATCCGAGGAGATCCTTCAAAATTGAACGTTTACCTCACGCTGCCATTTGAGGCCGCCAGCGTGCAAAGCTGCCCTGACACATCGTTCAGCCGTGCAGCTTTCAGCGTAACTGAAATAACAGGGAACAAATTATCAAGTAGGAAAGGCTTTTCGTGTGTTTTGATGAGAAGTGCTAACACGTGAGCATGGAAGAGAGGAGAAAACATGAGGTGTACGCAGCGGCTTTCCTCAGATAGAAAAGATGTGAGAGAAGGTAAAGATGAAGCGTATCTGGCTGGGTTGCTACCTTCTATTTATTAGTCTTTGCTGCTGTGCTGAGGCTTTTTACAGCCTGCATTCTAATGAGAGAAAGCGAGGAGGGAGAGTAGGGGTGGGGGGGTTGTGTAACGCTGTGTTACATAAGACAAGGCTTGTTGGCAAAATGTGCCAGGGCCTTCTCTCTCTCTCTCTCTCTCTCTCTCTCTCTCTCTCTCTCGCTCTCTGTGCCTCAGATAGAGAGACATGCAGAACAGCGAGGAAGAGGGAGAGGGTTTAAAAGGGTGCCGGTGTTAATGAGGGCGATCTGAAGAGATGTGCGCCTTGCTGGAAAATCATACCTCATTACTGCACTGTGTCTAATAATGCCGGTGATGAGGATAGGTTGTTTGGGCGGTGAGGGGATGTCGAGAGCGGACCCCTGGCTTGCCTCAGATTAAAACTTAACCATCAAGTGGCATTCAGGCAGGTTTGCTGGGTAATTACGGTCGATAAAAATGTTATTGCTTTCACCTCTGAGCACCTTTGGACAGGCCAGGGCCGAGCCGTCGGATACTCGCTGGACATCTCAGTGCAGGACACATCACTATTAGGATTTTGTCGAAGCACAAACCATGTTTTTGCTTTGCTAATCAAAAGACGGACGAGAAAGGAATTGATGTTCATTTGAAGTTGGTTTTGTGGGTTTTTCCTGAAGCTTTTCAATATAGGTTTACTCCATTTTAGTCTGCACATTCTTGTTGCGTGTAATCTAGCATAATAACTGCGGTGTGTGGGTGTCTGTGTTCAAAGCTTTTCAGAGGCAGCAGTGTTGCTGTTCAAGGCCTTCTCATCTTGCATTCAATAGGTTTGACTCTTGAAGCGTAACCCTATTTCAGCTGAAGCTCATCTAGACTAACAGGAAAGGACTTTTCCTCTTATTGCTTTTACATACAACACAGTCTGTCCCACCTCCTCCCTGAGAGGAGTCGCTGCATTTGATCAAAGCAGGAGCTGGTTTCTGTTTTGAGGGAATAACGTACTAAAAAATGAAAATTTGGTCATTGCCTGTTCATCTTTGGTCAAAGCACCACTGAGGTTTGCATGTCCTCATACAGTAACACAGTGGTTCTCAAACTTTTCGCTCGTGACCCCTTAAAATGAAGCGACACCCACTCGCGACCCCCATCACTGGCTGCGTATGCAGAGAGGTGATCGGTCCAACTGGAGAACAGCTCCATTTTCAGGTTGTTTAATTTATTTACTTCACAAAGGAGGCCTAAAATGTAAAAATTGCTCAGTATTTCACAGGAAAACAATCAAAACAATGGAGAAAAGACATGAAGAAATTAACCTGATAATACTTTTGTGCAGTGTTTTGTCATAATCATCTTGCGACACCCCAGAATCATCTCACGACCCCCTGGGGGGTCCCGACCCCCAGTTTGAGAACCACTGCAGTAACGCATGTTTCCCAAGTTACATGATACTGAAGATGCCAAGATGTGACATACTCACTAGTTATTTAACTTGTAGGTGTATGCAACAACTTTTAGCCGAGCTTTTTCCCAGGGGCCATTTTGACATGAAACAGCAGATAAACACAGGTGTCACTAATGACATTAATGAAGGTTCTGTTCCATTTAAGTGTATCAGAGTCTTTCCAGTGAGGCAGCATGATCAATAGCAGGACCCTGACTCTACAGAACCTTCACTGATGTCCTCAGGCCATGTCCACACTAATCCGCAGAAATCTGAAAACACATCTTTGTTCCTCCGTACACACTAAAACAGCGTTTTCATCCACTGAAAACGTAGCTTTTCAAAAACGCTCCCCCAAGTGGATAAATTTGAAAACACGAGGGTTGGCGTTGTAGTTTGGACAACGAAAATGGAGAAAACTGAGAATTTCGTGTGTGTGTGTAGCAGGGAGGGTTGACTACAACGATCAAAGGAACAGTAACAACATTTTTTTATGATCAATGTGAAATTGTAGTGATAGGAATTAAAATTGTGGTGACAACTCAATACATTGATGACCCAACCCAGTCCTGTGTTGATATTTTACAGCTATGACATCGTTGGCTTCATGTACAGTGAAGCCAACGTAAACGTAAATTTGTGCCGTTGCTTCCTCAGATTGAGGTGACTGTGCATGTCTGCTCAGTAAATTTAAGTGTTTTCTGCATTTCAGTGTGGACGGAAAACAATTTGACACGAAATGGCATTTTCAGATTTCTCTGGATTTGTGTGGACATGGCCTTAGTAACACCTGCGTTTACCTGCTATTTCATGTCAAATGGCTGCTGTGGAAAAAGGTCTTTTAAGTTCTCAAAACATCGGTTACAAAACTGATGCAACTATTGTCCTCTTCATTCTGTTGTTGCAGCACAAAGGAGCTCTGCACCACTCGGTCTCTGAAATCATCACACCAAAAAGCCACTTTTGTTTCACGGTCCACTTTTGTTATTTCTGACTAAAAAGTACTTGAATAAGCACAAAAAAGTAACAGTTGTATTTATAACAGAAGTTAAGCAAGATTCTTCCAGCAGTTCACTGCAGGGCAGTCACAGCTGTTTGAGTGGAGAAAATCTAGGAGATATTGAAGTAAATATTGGACTTTTGAACTCGCAGTGCAATCGTTTGGCTACAAAACACTTGGATTATGTTGGAACAAGCTGGAGTACTTTTATACTTATGCTTTGTACATTTTTGGAACCCTTAAGATCCAGTTCCTGTTAACTTCAGTTGTTGTGGAGGAGGCCGATGTGGAGCTGCACTGAGTTTTATAGACATCTGAACGTGTTTCAAATGACATGAGGGTGAGTTGCTAATGAGAGAATTTTCAGATTAGGGAGAATTATTCCATTTAATAATGTCCATAAAAACAATTGACACATATCAAACAGCAAAATTATAGCTTGTTTGCTTGTTTTGAATTTATGCTCAGAGATAATTTAAAACAGAGTATTCAACATTTCCAACAGGGATGTCATGAGTAGTTGACTTTCACACAGAACGTCTCCTCCGTCTTCTCCTCCAGGTTGTTCACGTAGATCAGGATCTCCACCGAGCCGGGACTCTGACTGGGGGCGAATCGCAGTCCAATGGTGTAACTCTCCCCTCCACCAATCTGAACAAACAGCAACAAGCATTGTTCACGGTTTCAATATTAATGTGTGTTAATGTGTTTTCTGTGTCCTGTCTTTTCTGCGTCCTGTTCTGTGTCGACGGAACACCTCTTTTTTTCAGCTAGCAGCACCAAACAGATGTAGCCCTATCTGTGTAAGTCCACTTACACTCCGCTGGCTTTGGATAATGCAAGGAACAAGTCCACTTCTGTCACTTCTGGCTCCCAGTGTTGGCAGAGACTTCAAACATCACTTAGTCAAAAAGTGCAAATGTGGAAATGTACTGCAGACATCTTGAAAAAATAGTTTTGACAGTTGCTCTTATCATTATGAGATCTTTTCTTGTTAAGTGACCATTTCTTGTTTTAAAGTAAACATTTATCATTATGAATCGCAAAGTTGATGTTGGTTAGAATATTAACTGTTTAATATATACATTTTTCACTAAATATATCATTCAGTTAGATTATCTTATCAATTATTATCTTTTATCTGTAAGTATGACATAGGCAGTTATTACAAACTTATCAGTGTTGCAAGTCCAAATTTTTATAGTTACTTGGACCACTGATGCAACAAGCTGACTTTGTACATCTCACATATTGTTGGACCATTTCACCCTCAACTGTGGGCACAACAATATGGTTTAAGTTTGCCAAAGTGACGACAGAATAATATACCAACTCTATTGAACGACCTGAGATCTGCATTGGTCCGGGGCCAAGTACACATCTGTTTTGAGTGAGAAGAGCTGTACTCTGTCTGGACCAAAACACTACTTTTGCTTCAGCACTTGAAAAGCCTCTGTCAGCACCCTTTCTAAACTTGAAAGGAGTTAGCAGATGGTGGTGTCACAACGGTGGACCCGGCTTTTGAAAACCCTTTTTTTGTTTGTTTTTTGTAATTTTTGATTGCTTGACAAGAATCTTCTTTATTTGTGTATGTGTGTGATGACAATAGCATCGTTTCTGTTTAGGGTTCAGCGTTCTTGGACCAGGTAGGGAAGAACTATCTTGCTAAATGACAGTGGCCACAAGGGGTTGGGGATCAAACCTGGAACCTCCTGTTGGGGGGGTTAATTTACCACTAGGCCATCTTGTTTGTCCTAAGGCTGGCTTCACACAATGCTCCATGCAATTAGTTGCACCATGTAAAGGCAGGATTTACATGGTGAAAACTGAAATGCAACTTCAGTTCCACGCAACTTGGAGATCCTGGCCAACCATCCAATGAAAATGATGAATTTGTTATCGTCATTTGGAATGTTCCATATGGGTTAGTTGACACTTGATCAGTAAAAGTTTCATTTGGAACCTACAACTAATTGCACGGGAACTGCATTGTGTGAAGCCTGCCTAGAGTCTGCTGTTGATGTTTCTCTCATTTGCAAACACTTTCTCAACTGGGAGCGCTGCTAATCTACAGTGTGATGAGACTATCCAGGGTCATGCAGTTCCAAAGGAAGTTCTTACATCTTGTTTTTTTTTTCCTCCTTTATTTGACTTTTGCAGTGCCCAGTCAGTCATGTCCGAGCTCTTTTACTGGTAGCTTATCTGCAAATGTCCTCTCAAACAGTGTCTGTTTCAGTTGACTTGACAGAAATTTCCTTCTTCACACTCACTAAAGTGCCACTGTGACTGCCTCTCTGTTTCAGTTTCCCCTCGCCTAACAATGTAATTAAAATATACTTTATTGTTTTGGGGTTTTTTTTTTTGGTTCCATTGCAAATCTAGCTGAGATGGTGGCCCACACTTTCTACTGGTCAGGCACTACTGCTATTGGAGATGGTTGAAAATACAGATATCTGGTGTGTTGCTGTAATGTAATATATCTATAGGGAACATGTGGTGAAGGTTTTTATCTCTAACCTTGTAGCCACATTGTGGCCCACCTAATTGCCAAATTTAATGAGAGTTGGCTCAAACAAGAAAATAATTACATGACAAAACACAGTGATGGTTTGCGTTTTTAATTGTGCTTAACCTCTTGACACTACACACTTTGTTTTTTGCATTTAAATAATCTCCAGCCAGAGTGCAACTTTGATTATTCTTTTTCTCTAATGAAGGGCACTAACAATGCTGCAGTGTGCTCGCTCACAATGTGCAAAATGTCTTTATTTGGCTATTTTGTTTGTTTCGCCAGCATTTCAATAAAGGCTTAACTCGCCTGCTGCATTTTCTTTAATAGCCAGGAAAAGATATATGGGTCAATTTTGGGGATTTATGCTGTAATCTTCCCCAAAAGCATAGCAGTATTGATCTCGCCTTTGTTTCTTTCCATTTTTTCCCTGGCAAGGTAGGTCTTTCATAAAAGCAAAAAGTGTTTCCACATTTCCTTAATGCTACAGGCGCAGTAAATTCTTTATAGCACACCTGGAGCCATGCTGACAAGATGGAAAACACAACGGGTTGTTTCTCTCTCTCCCCTCCCCCTCCTGTCTATTAGGGTTCATTGTCGTCTGGACGGGAGCGAGCAGCAAAATCCTTAATAGTTTATTTGGACATAGTGTCCTGCTGCAGCTCATTTATTTCTTTGTTAAATTAACTTCCTGTTGTTTTGCCATTGTGTCACAGCGCAGCAAATGAAAGGGAAGGATGCCCATCACTAGTTACTGTCTACATGTTTATGGACTTGTTAACGCGTGAGTGGATTTTCTATTAGTGACATTGAGGCTGATGACTTAACACAGAAATAAAACAACAGCAATAATGGCTTCATTATATTCCTCCTATTCAGTTATGTGAGCTAACAAGGAGTAAATCATTCACTTGTCCAGTAGCCGATGGAAACAGTTGGCACAAGAGGCCAGAAATCAAATTCTCAGGATATTGATTTCTCTGAGGGGGAAAATAAAAATTCGGCGTATCTCACTTGACCAGGAAAGACCTCCAGCAAGTAGTTTCCTTGTACAGTAATTTGCTCATTTCATGTCGCTCATTTCCCCTCCCAGGTTTGAGACATTCAGAATGCTGATAATGAGCCATGGTGATCAGCAGCACATGACCAGAAAATGCTAAAAATAAATAAATAAATAAATAATAGACAAATTCCTTATTCAGAATAAATATAGCATTTTCAAGAGCCATGTAGAATATTTTTTTTTACAAAACAAAACAATTATTGATTGATTCATTGTAATTGACTGTAAAGATGTAAGATGTAAAAGACTAAGATGAGTTTTTTATCCAGTATTTTGTGCTAATACTCACTATCTTTTAAGTATTACAAGTATCCAGTTTTTCCTCTAGAAGTGCATTCCCCTCAGAATAAATATAAAATTAATATAGAAATAAAACGATCTGTGAAACAGCATTTAGACCACTGGACACTGACACTTTCCACTGAAACCCATTCTAATGAACTAATTTTAGCTGAGTGATGACTCATGCTCCCATTCCCTACCTCATGTGTTTCAGTAACAAGGACAGGTACTGTATGTGCTGAGAAATGGCTTTATCCCATGAGTAACGAAGCACTTTATTTCCTTCAACAACAAGGTGTAAACTCCTATCATAATGAAAGCAGATGATGTGACAGCCACTGTCTAAAAATGAATGAAGCGAACATGTGGTCACCACATGTGCCCCGTCTCACCTGGAATCTGTCGTCCTTAAACTGCAGCAGGTCTGGATGGTCGGAGCGAAGCACAAACACACGGCTGCTGGTGTAAGGGTTTGTGTAGGTGATCCTCTTGGAGCTGCCACGTCCACCACCGACTGGGACACACACTTCAAATGCCTGCACACACAGACACACACACACACACACACACACACACACACACACACATATCCA
>OMLF01014155.1:0-11419 GCA_900302615.1 Holocentrus rufus
CGAAGCTCCCCCTCTCCCCCCATGCTTTGGACAAAGTCAGCTCACTGCCAGCCCAATGACTGCCTGGATTGTCCTGCCTGTCAGCCTCTCTGCCTTCTCCATCACAGGAATATGGATAGTGTGAGTGACAGTTCATCCTGACTCTGTGTGAAGTATGCTGTAGCATTGAAGAATTAGTCTGTTTGTGCTGTAGTAATGTCATAAATTGTGTGGATGACTAGATGAGATGAAACTTTAATGATCCCTGTGGTTAAATTGGGTCTTTGGAGCAGTAGAGAGAAGGTTGTAGTTAAGACCAGAGCAAAAAGAGTGACAATGTTGTGAATATTACAACAGATAAATTACTCTAAAGCATCTCTGTTGATAGATTTACACATAAGTGGATATGCAAGTGTGCATTGTTGGCTAATCAGAAATTTCAAACGGAGATGATGACATAACCATGAATGCATCCAGACGACAAATGTGCACTGTGAGATTTTAACACGCTTGAATACTATTTACACAGATCCATGAGCTCCAGCAATTATCCCCTCTGCCCAGAGTAATCTTCTCTGTTGACAGTAGTTGAACTCGTGTCATGATGGGTTAGGTCACTCTACGTGTCATGATGCCGTGCGTTTTTGACATCTGACATTTCTAATTTTGCATAATGGTGTGCTCTTTACCCCGCAGCTATGCCATGGCCGTGATGAATCACCATGTTTGTCCTGTGGAGAACTGGTGAGTGATTATTTACAAATCACACTTTAAAAATCTGATATCTCAACTCGCAGTGTGGCGTCTTCTGAATAAACTGAACTCTTTCATTGTGTCCTGGCTGCAGGTCTTACAATGTAACATGCACAGAGGAGCTACCACGACCAGGCTTCCCCAAGACATGCTGCACCATCCAAGACATCCCCCTCATCAGGTCTCCTATTCAGCCTCTCCATCCCTCTGCACAGTTCTTGCTTTTTGTATCTGCAACACAGGAAGCAATTGTCTGTCTGCGAAGGACCCAAGGCATGAATTAGCACCTTGTTATGTGCTGCTGCGGTGACAGTCATTAACCCACGCCCTGCATAAACTGCATTTGTTCTATCCGCAAATCAGTCTCTGACCACTGGCAAGTAGGTACAGAAGTACTTTTGTTAAATGGCATCATGAGACACAAGTGGCCTTTGTTCACACAGTGTGTGTAGAGGTAATGCCTCATCTAAAGCTCAATTTTTTTTATCCAGATGTAATCTCAAAGGGAGATGGTTTCACATACATGGCCAACTAAAATACCATCCAAATGATTTATTTCCTTGCTGGGCCTATTGGTAAATAGATGAGAAAGCCACATAGGGAACACCAGATTTTTTATCATTCCAACTTGTGTGGATGGTTATTAAAATGCTTAATTTTGCTCTATCGCCTTTGGGCGTTCAGAGTAATTTTGAAAATGACACAAAGCAGTAGTGAGAAGCATATCCCCTGAGTGTGGAAGAAACAGATGTATCTTTATTATCAAAGGAATGCTTCTCCGACCTTCAACCAAGAGAATCATACCTCAGTGGCGGCCAAGATATCTCATGTGACTAACCAGTGAAAGAATAAAATGTACAGACTGATCTGTAGTGTCTACAGGGGAAGAAAAGTCAGGAAATGCGGTTCATACATTTGTCAGTATAGTCACTTTATTTATTTAGTGCAGTAAATGTACAAAGCAGTCTTTGTCTTGGTAGAAATAGCGTAGAAACACTGACAACTTTCACAGTAACAAATATTGGCTGATGGTGCAAGGATAACAGGGCCTCACATATAGTGAAGGTCATATGACAACAGACAGTAGACTTTGTTAATAAAACTCAGCAACATTCAGATCATGGTCCCTTTTTCATACCTAGTACTTTGAGTTGTATTTATGGACCTCTAATAATGAGTGGAATTCTGTCTCCATGTCTGTTTGCATGCCCTGCAGTAAATGTGGCTCCTATCCACCAGAAAGCTGCCTGTTCAGTCTGATTGGCAACGTTGGAGCCTTCATGGGTAAGGCAACATGAACAAAACTTTTTCTTCATGTTCCAATGATTAAAACAGGTCGTGGAAGGAGGTTATATTCAGATTTGTATACCCAATTCACCCACACAATCCTGGAGTATTACATTGCTGAATCAGGTCCATCCCCACACAGGACAGATGTGCGCGCCACATTTATCTACAGACTTTGTAACTTTGACTACTTGAGTGTCACTTTGTAACATCTTTAGAAGCTTCCCAAAATTTCCCAGGTTGCTTGTCTGGTGTGATAGCAGAATGAGTAAGTAAGCTGCTGTCATTGTCGATACACAAGGACACCATGCAAACTGTTGTCAGAAATCTGAATTTTCTTTGAAGACAGGTGATCGATTCAGTTTTGTATGTATTTTCCCAGGTTAGTCTCAGTGAAAGAAAAAAGGGGCATCTCATTTTTAAGAGTCTTGCAAGCCCTGGTTTGACATTTTTTAGTGGTCAATGATAACTTTGCTATAGGTGAACTTTGTTTAGCCAACATAAAAGAGCTATTACTGTACTGTGCTACTTACAGTGGTGCACAGTAAAACAACTTGAAGAGCAATTGAAGATAATAGAGTGTACCAAAATGAATGGAATATTAATAATAGTTTTATAAAGCTGTAGGTGCGTTGAAGCTTTGCAGTTGGCTGGTGCATCAGATGGAAGTAATGTTGCTGGTAGAGGATAATGTTGAGTTAAGCGAACTAGAGTTCACTGACGTGTGTTGAGAATCCTGTTCATGTCCCATTTAGCATTTAGCACTTAAACACACTTAGCATTGCAGCTAGAATCCAGGTGGTTCAAATGAGCAAATGGACAGGACTTGTGCCTCCAAATCCAAATGTGAACTAAAAACTAACCCAGGCACAGCAATCCAACGCATGGGATGAGAGACATTTTTGTGCTCTGACTGACAGTTGTTATTATCAGTGTCCTGATGTTGACCGTATATGACAGTGTGACAGCAAGAATCAACAGTATGCTCAGAAGAAGGTTTATATTTGCACTTCTGTGTAACTGTGGAATAAAAAGCACATTTTTCAGCAAGATGATATGGGAATGCTGTAAGAAACTGATTTTCCGACAATGAGAAGTGCAGCTCTGCAGGTATTTTTAAATGCATAATTCATAGGTCAAAAAAACGAAACCCGGATTGTGAGTCAGTCTCAGTGGTTTGATCTGTTGTGACGTCCACTTGAGGGGACATTTAAGGATACTGGCGGCTGCTCTTTAACACTAGAGCCAACATGCGGCATAGGTGAAAACAGAAGTGTTGTCCGGTGACAGCATCCTCGGTCCAGTTTGTTTTATGTGAACTTGCCATAATGCTGCAGGGTGGCTACATGTGGCAGCCACTTGCCTTGAGGAGATGCAGAGGGGCTTTAAATAGCCCGTGCTCTCTAATCAATAATTGATGCGGTCTTCCTTCCCTCCCCCCTCTCTCTTCTCCCCCACCTTCATCCTCCATGACCTTCCTCCATTACTCCTCTTCCTCTCATGTTTATCACCACTCAGCTCTGCCCCCATTTTTCCCCTCTGCTCCTAATTGCATTTCTCTTCTCCCTTTTTCACCTTCTGTCACTCCCATGTTTCGATTTGCCTAGTCCTCCTGCTCCCTAAACATTTCCATGTCCTCCTCCCCTCCTATTTCTTTGTTTCCATTCCTTTTTTCTTTCCTCTACCTGTCTTTCCTCCCTTCTCCCGTCCCTCCTGCTCTTTCCTTAATCTATGTCCTGTCTCTGTTCAGTGGTTTAACTTTGACCTCTTTACATATTGATGGCTTGTAGTGTTTGTGATCTGGGAAATTAAGTGTTAAAGTTATTCTCAGTTACTCTGGATGGCAGGATATAGACGGCTGCCAGTGTCCAGCAGTCAAAATGTAATGCTGCAGTACCACTTTGTGGTGGTGTTTGGTAGACGGCAACCTGGACATTCATAGTCTCACAAATGATGGCAACCTCTGCCAAGAAAAGTGCTGAATAAAAAAAAAAAAAAAAACTATCAGAGGACAGGCTGGTCACGCTGTTCCAAATGCTTGCTTTGACTTCTTGTTTATTTCATTTATTATTCAGATCCTTTGAGTCGGAATAGCATTTAATAGTCTCTGTAGAATTGTAGACATTTTTAGATTAAATATAGTTTAAAAAATGAAAAATCAATTGGTGCCACTTAATCAAAACAGCAAAACAGGTGTTGTTTTAGTTTTGATCTCTTGTCAAAACTACCCTCTTAACATGAAGGCCTGTACAGCTGGGTAAACGCACACCTGTCCTCTGTCCTGCAGTGGTGATGGTGTGCCTTCTGCGCTACGCCCAGGTGATAGAGCACAGCCACCGGTGCTGGATCAACACCAGCGCCCTGGTGTCCGGCTGCACCAACGCTGTCGGCCTGGTCATGGTGGGCAACTTCCAGGTGAGGTTTCCCTTTTGGATTTCTCCTCTGCTCCACACCATGCAAGGATCTATACAGTGCCCCCATCTTGGGACATGCTTTGAAAACTGTGCCTTTCAGTCATATTTTGTTCTTTATTTTCACTTGAATTGAAGAATTACGTGGTCCAAGTGGACTGAGAAGCTTTCCTGATGTTTGGGTGCATGAAACCCAAAGCGTATATAATTTCAGACTGTATAGTTGCTAATCTAATAGTAAAGGTGTTTTTGACACTTGATATTTTGGAGAGATGAGGATTTCACACAACAACCCTAACCCTAGCGATATATTTAAAAAAAAAATGTATGCAAGGTTTTGAGTTCAGGTTCATTTAATACAAGTTCATGTTCACCCATTTATATGTCTCAAATGACTTAACAAAGTGCAGTAAACAGTGATGTAGTGTACAAGTATAGACAAGTGAAGTCCCTGACTGACCTCAATTTAATTTTAATCTTGGTGCCCTTGGTGCTGTGTTACTGCTCAGAATAGTACCAGCGTGCCCTCTGACCGTGTGTTTTCTCGGCAGGTTGACCATGCCAAGTCTCTGCACTATGTGGGTGCTGGCGTGGCGTTCCCGGCAGGGCTGCTGTTTGTGTGCCTGCAGTGTGTGCTCACCTACCGGGTGGCTGTGACCGCCTTGGACTACTGGATGGCCCACTTCCGGGTGGCGCTGGCGCTGGGTGCCATGGTCTCCCTCGTCCTCAGTATCCTTTATTTTCCATGTGAGATGGTAGAGGGGGGAGGATATGATTACCTGTTTAGACCTTAAAGATCTTAATTGTTTGCTTAAAGGTTTATCAGTA
This sequence comes from Holocentrus rufus, assembly GCA_900302615.1. Lineage (NCBI taxonomy): Eukaryota > Metazoa > Chordata > Actinopteri > Holocentriformes > Holocentridae > Holocentrus > Holocentrus rufus. The sequence continues at coordinate 5,259 of OMLF01014155.1, forward strand.
TAGGGCAGACATGACATTACTGATGTAAGCACCAAGTACACAGAGCATGGATTAGTAAAATTCACAGTTCCACAAATCCAGCACATATATACACAGAGAAAGGAGAACAGGGAACGAAGAGATTAAGTGGAGTAAATTTGATAAATAAAAGACAAGTGATAACCACCTTCATGAGGCTAGATCTCTGTGATTGCTAGGTTTTGTGAGGCCATTTATCCTAAAATTAGCCTGTGTTGAACTGTGCATAGTTAAAAGACTGGTAGAGAGAGAGAGAGAAGTACCTTGAGGTCAGAAGTTATAAAGTGATTGTTGGTCACTAGACGGTGCCTTGGTTCCCTATCTGGTGGACTCTTTATTGTCTGTTCAGTGATGAATATGCAGTTTTGTCAGGGTGAAGAGATGAGGCTGTTGTTGAGGTTCAAGTATGAAGGGAGAGGATGTGGGGCCTGGCTGGATGGATGGCTGTTCTAGGAACTGATATTAAGGTGCATAATAAGATGGGAAGTTGTGTTACATTGGTGCAAGGCTGCCACAGGCTGGTCTTCCTGCTCTTGGTTGTTCTCCTGCTCTGTCCCACAGTTACGCTGGGAGGCAGAAGAGACAGATGCTCTGCTTTCTGCCTGGCCTGTTGAGATTGGCCATACTGGGAACATATGGGCCTGCCAGCCTGTTTGTTTCAGCCTCAGAACAGGATCTACAGCAACACAGCTTCAACATGCTCATATTTTGATCCTTAGTGCAGTCATACAGCTATTAATGTGGCTCTGTAACAGTTTTTATTGAAAATTTTTTTAGCACTGGACCAAAGTAGGTTTCGGAAGCCCAGTATATCTTTGGTGTGAAGCTGCAAATGGCTTCAAATATTTTGCGCTGATATTTAATATCTCTGAATTTGACTATTTCATGCCAGAGGATCCCTGCAATTAGAATAATTGTTTCTCTCAGATATATATTTTTTTCTTTTCAAGGTGAAAGGCCTCTGAAACAGCATTCAGACCAACATTTAGATACTAAAATCCTCCATTGAAACCCAAACTGATGAAGTAGTTTTTAGGTAGGTTAGCAGTCGGATGGTAGGTTTCACTGCAGACTATGGAGTAAAATCCTCCCACAATGCACTAGAATGACCTCTGATCCAGGTTTGATATAAAAATAATGATTTAAAAAAAAAAAAAAAAGTGGTTTGGGGCGAAATTCCATCATATCAGAGGTGGATGATATTTATTGGATGCTATCTTTTTCAATAAAACAATAATCCGTTCGATATACAGTAGTAAATCTGATATTGGTATTGCCGTCACCATTGGGTTCTATAATGAATTCACACACATTCAAAGCATCCTGAGGCTAAACTGCTCCTGCAGTATCATGGATTTAAATCAGGCTCGAGACATTTTGTGTCATCTTCTCTTTCTCCAATGTAACAATGAACACCATCAAAATTTGGGTAATATTCACAATTATGAACACACCTGGGATGTGTCTCCTTAACCCTTCCCCTCCCCAGGCGGCATCTTCTTCATCCACGAGAGCTTCGTGCTGCAGCACGCCGCCGCCATCTGCGAGTGGGTCTTCACCGTGGACATCCTGGTCTTCTACGGCACCTTCACCTACGAGTTCGGCACCGTCACCAGCGAGACCATGATGGCAGGCCTGCAGCAGACTCTTCACCACAGCACGGGGGTCATCATGGGCCCCGGGGCCCGGGCCGCGGCGCTGGGCGGGGCCACCAAAGGCCTCAAGTCCCCCGGAGGAAGCAGCACGTCCACCCATCTCAACTGTACGCCGGAGAGCATAGCCATGTTGTAGCTCTGCACCGCACCACAATGCCCCGAGATGTCACTGCAACGGCGCTTCACCAGCTAGAGAGAGAGACAGAGAGAGACAGAGGTAGCGTGGGGAGGAGGAGGGGAACTTTCTAGACGTCTAAGAACTGGGCCGACACACAAGGTTATGATGTCTTTATCGCTGTTTTGTTTTTTTTAGTGTTGTCACGAGCCGTCCGGTTAACCGCTACAGTCAAATGTCCTGTTGCTTTTGCTGTAGTGACACTTGACAGAGGGCTGAATGTGCGGAGGCAGGGGGAGCACTTGATCCACGAATGTTTTTTTCAAGATGGCTGTTGACGTAGGGAATCAGGCCGCTCATTCTTCACTAGGTTGGTGTTTCCTTAACGGGGGACGTTAGGTTTGGCCAATGTGGCCTTTACCAGTGTTCACTGTCCGTATCTTGGCAGAGGGAGATGAACATTTCCTAGAGCCACAAACTTGATTTTATCTCCCCAGACACTTTTTTCACAGACTATCCAAGGCTTGGTGTGGTCCACCCTCTTGCTGTTTTGACCCCCCTCCCCCATTGCTTATCTCTGCACGCCACACTTTGAATGACAGAAGTACGTTTGAGTTTTTGAGTTTGTGTTCTAAAGCATCCTAAGTAGAAAATCTTGAATGTTTGAGAAGTGAGTACTCTAGGTAGTTACCAGTTATGTGTCGTTGACAGGCTGTATGCACATGATCATTTTTAATTTATCAATCAAACATAAATTATCTGTCAAATCCTTGGCAATAATCATTGACATAATTTGACTGGACCATTTCATTCATGTGCACATCTGCCTGATGTCTGAAATGGATACGCCATGTGGGCAAATGATTTGAATGCAGATTTTTTTATGTTATATTTTAATTGTTTTACAAGGTATATCGGTGTATTTTGAACCACTGGGATTTATCGTTCTCTTCAGGACATAATCCATTTTGTTGACATGTGAGTGTGGAATGGTTGTGTAATCCCTGCTGGTTTGTTCGCCCTTACATTGATTAGGGCTGTCTGCTTCCCAATCACTTTGAATTGAGAACCTTAATTCGTTTTTACTTTATTTCATTCCACTATTCTCCCACAGGTCACATGATTTGTGTTCGACATTTGCACTCGAATCTACCTTATGTTTTTTCTTCTTTTTTTTTTTTTTTTTTTTTTTTTTTTTTTTTAATTGCCATTGTGGCAAGACAGGAATGTGCCATTGCTAGTTGCTGGCTGGTGGAGCGAGAAAGGCCCAATTACCACGGGTCCCGGGTTCCTGGTTGTTGGCCGGGCGCTGTGTGTGTGTGTGTGTGTGTGTGTGTGTGTTTTGGGGAGGGCTGTTCTGGTGAGCAGCTGTCCCAGGGCCCGTTGGCAGTGACAGCAGGGGATGGTGATAGTTACAGCGGTGACAGTGAGGAGGAGGCAGAGGCAGACAGGCTTATAAAGGGACACCATGTTGCCTCATGTGCTATGCGCTGCCACCCTGGCTCTCCCCGTCTCGCTCCCCCACCACTTTCAACCGCCGTCTGATGTTGTAAAATTCTGCACCGGACATCGCGACCAAAGTCGAGCGCTTTCCTCTGGGCCCTCCCAGTTTTTACTAGTATGTGTGGCCAATTAGAGCTGAGGTTACGAGGCTATGTATGGATTATAGTCTATTATTCCTTCTTCCCTAATGTCGCCCATTAACTGCTGTGTCATTAGTTGCTTTACCAACTGTGGTGGTGGCACAGGAAGGTACACAGTCTGTCATACACATTTCCCCCGTGCGCGCGGGGCGTGAGACGTGGGAATGTTCCTGCCGAGCGGTGACAGTATTGCGGAGACTTTTCCCCGTGTAAAACAGGAACCGCATTATATTGTTGCCATCAAATAAAAACCAAGAACATCCATCTTGCCTTCAAATTTCTTGCTTTTAAATGCTACCTCGCGTTTTGGTAAATACACAGTGTTGAATGAGTTTCCAAGGAGCTGGAGTAAACCAGTCAGGAACTAAAAAAAAAAAAAAAGAAGAAGCTTATGAATTATGAGATTTTCAGAGTTACGCACAGCGACATGGTTCCACTACTGTGTTGTTTCAGTGGGGGCAGTATTGTATGCGACACGGCGTTGGCTGTGCTGGCTGTCTGTCTCATATCCAGTGTGGCAGTGTAGTGAGTGGTGTCTAATGGAGCCTCTGATGAATAATGAGGCCATACACTGGTAATGTTCTGTGCCGAGTAGCGGCTGCATTGGTTTCTGTCCTGTTAACTCCGCTGGTGTAAGATTGATTGTGGTGTGCTCTGCAGTCATACAAAGACACTTCATTGCTCGGCAATGAAAATAAAGCTCCTCCCGCTCAAATGAAGAGCAATGGCAACCGGGGCAACGCAGACAGACCAGCGCTCCAGCCCGGGGACAAGCACGGCCCCGTGTCATCGACATGAGTGAGTGACACGCCGTGAAATGGGCGCCGCTCCAATAGGGCTCATTTGTTTACACATTACTTCCTGCTAATCGCGGTGTGGCGGAGTCTGTTATTTTTTGCCCGCGCTGAGATGAACCCAAGTCTTCCCGATTAGGGCTTTCACTTTACTTAGAGATCCTCCACCAAGACTCCCCTTCAAATTACACTTGACACTGTGGAGAAACATCTAATAGAAGTGTGTAATGGGCTCTGATGACAAACTACACGGTTGGAAGACCATGTAATCTCCCCGCAATTAATTAAAGTGCGTCCTGTGTGTGTGTGTGTGTGTGTGTGTTTGGATTTTTTTTTTTTTTTTCTCCTCACTGCCTTCGTCTCCCACCCAGCCTAACCAGATGCCACAAAATAACTCAAATAACGCCGCCTGTCAACGGTAAAAAATGAAGACCCGTACCCTAACAAAGAAGGGTACTTAGAGCTGAGAGAGGGAGGCAGATGCAGGGTTATTTGTGCTCCAGTGCTTCCCAGTGTCCCGGTAAGGGTCCTCCACAGCTCAACATCTGTACCTCCACCCGCCTAATTACCCACAGCACCCCTGCCCAACCGCTTCTCAGTCTGTCAGCACCTTAAAGCTCGCCGGAGAGGAGCAGGGGGAAGATGAGGAGGGGAGAGGAGAAGAAGAGAGTGGTGCTCCTCTCTGGTTTGCAGTGCACTATATTCCCATCCAGTGTCAATTCTTCCGATTATTTTTCCGAGACCGTTCGTCATAATATTCTGCTGTTTACATTGTGAACACTTTTATGTTCACTGTTTTTACATTGCAGTTCTTTCAAATTTTACTATTTTAGAGGATATTGATTTAAGGGCTTTTTTATTTTCTCTCTCTCTCCCTCCCTCTCTGTCTGTCTCCACGTTGTTCTGGCACTTTACTTTCGTATTTATTTGTTTATTTATTTATTTCCCACTATTGATTGGAAGCCAGAGAGCAATTAGGCCCATTTTGGAGATAATTCCTCTGTCTTCACTTATTTTTATAAGTAAATGAGAAATTCGCCATGCTTTATGTAAGTTTTGATGGGAGCTATCAGTTTGGAGTTGCCTCTGCCATTGATTTGATTAAAGGCATTATGCATTGTCTAATGAGTTTTACACATGGCTGGGTGGTGAATAATCACCCAGTGGTTTCTGACCCAGAACTCTTCTTCGCGCCTCCTCCTCCTCCTCCTTTTTTCTCACTTTTCTCCCCTTTCTCGCTCGCCTGGATGAGAGGACCAGACACTCGGTAGCGCACAGAAGAGGTAACGGAAATCAATGGAGACCGTTATTTGGAGAGTTTTTTTTTTTTTCTTCCCCTCCCCTCTCAACTCAAATTGATTCCTTTGCTTGTTGTGCTTTAATATTCATTTTACGTAAGTGTTCAATAAATGTGCGGAGAATGGATATGAAGATTAGATGTCAAACCCTTTTGCATGAGATCGGTTTTGAAAACTATAAATTTTACCCGGCTGCAAATTGTCTGGCAATTAAAGCGTATTGTGGATAATAAGCGGTGTCTCTATTGGGTGTTTAGCTTTATCGAGCCTGTCTGGAGATGGAGCTCATACCTGCTGCTCGCTGAATTGCAGCACATAAAAGATGGACTGAATATGTTCCCGGGGAATATTGCCCCCTCCCAAAGACCAATCCGTCTTGCTTAGGGAGGCAATCTTAGGTGCGGTAGATAAACTAATATTTGTGTATAACCTCAGTCAGACAATACAAATGATCGGATGATTTTTCATCTCCTTATGCATACAGGGAAATATGAAAAATTGAGGTTTAGGAATATTTGCTGGGTCTGCGAGGCGGCTGGCTGGGCCGCCGAGCGCCCTGGGCCACGCTCCTCGCCAATGAGTGCCGAGCAAAGAGTGATGAGAATATTATACCCGTCTGTTTCCCGTCACCCCCCCCT
>OMLF01014156.1:7367-17438 GCA_900302615.1 Holocentrus rufus
GAAAGGATGTTTTCCTCTCAGTTGCCATACTTCAGTTCTCTCCTACGCACCTGTCTTTGGCACGTTCAGGTGTGCAAAAGTTTTATTATTTGATATTCAAATTCCAATCATATTTTCGAGAGGGATGATCTTCCGTGTTAGAGCAGTAAGGTAAACAAGGTCGATATTTTGCATGTTGATCGTGTCTCCTGATTTAATTCATCCATTTTGCTGAGACTTTTCATTCATTTTGCTGAGAAGTTACATGGGATCATAGTCGTTCGACTGTATTTGCAGTCTTACTGCAGGCTACATGGAATGCCCTGAATTTATTATATTATTACAACAACTTTTTGGTGTAATTATACAAATTTTTGGTGTAAATTTTGTCTGTTTTACCTCTATATCCAGTATTTTATGTGCTACAATGCAAATGCTTTTGAGATGCTAAGCTAACTTGTACTAAACATTATGTGGTAAAGCATTGACTGTACATACACAATATTAAAGAGCAAAATGGTAGGGTAATCAAAGAGCTTAATCAAGTCAATGTATTCCTATATGATCATATTACTTAGACTTTCAAAGCTAGTATCCACTTTATATTGTTTTTTTACATTGACATCACTGGATGAGTGTCAGCATACAGAAATAGTATGATACAATATCTAATATTTTTAGTGCTTACAGTTTTAAAATTTCACTCTCTTATTTTGTTCCCTCTCTTTTAAAGCAAAGCACTCTCATAACCAGGCGACCCCGCGATGGAGGGATTGAACAATGCCACTGATTTAAAGAGTCATTACCAAACTAGATTAGATACTTTACTGACCTATTATTATTCTTAAAAAGTGTGAATCTGACACTAGCTTGAGATCATTTTAATTGGTTCCGGTGCTGTTTCTAAAGTTTTTTTTTAATTACTGACAGAATTGGCACCATCATAAAATAAGGCACAGCAATCTGTATCACCCAATCAAGATCATGATTATAGGTCGCTGGATTCATGATGCAAATCTCATTGGTAGATTGTACTTTTATTTTTATATTTTAATTTTTTTAAATAAAAATAGATAGGTAGACACCTCTCCAGATTAAAATACTTGATGAAATAGTTTTACAGTGCACATTTTCAATTAGGATAAAACAGTAAAAATGTACAGAAACAGTCGTACAAATGACAAATATAGCAGTGTTGACACTTATAACCCCCCAATTTCACATGACTTTTTGATATCCTGAAGGGCAGAGCATTCTCCAAAACTTTTAAATTCATTCTCACATGCCCTAACCCCATATTTCATTTCATTCCCCTGTATATACGATAATATTACTGCTTCCTTTGTCCGTGTGCAGTGGAGAAACGCATTGACAGGGGTCAAGGAGGCCATTTTTGTTTTCTTTTTTAAATCCCTTGGCAGCGTTGCAGGACATTGTGTCTTAAATTGTGTACATCACCCTAAAGCTAAAATCATCCCCTGCTGCCTTTAATAAAGCCCCGATAAGTCCCCTTTCATCCCGTGGCCGCTTCAATTTTAGTGTGCCACCAAAGTTATTTAATCAGTGTTGCAGTCTCCCATTCACAGTGTATTACCAATTCTGTCTGCGATCTTTATCAGTGCAGTGATGTATGTATGAGGCAGATGTTCCAAGAGGGGAGAGGAAACAGAGGCCATGAATGAATGAATTATTGGACTCACGAAAAGGAGCTATAGATATAGAATTTTGAGCCCTGTAATATGTTTGCTTTCTCTGCCTTATCTTGCCAGACAAAAATATACCTTATCTTGGACTGCTGGGGTCTGCATGAATGTGTAGCCTCTCCAGATCATTCTCTTCTTCAATTTCTTTGTGTTGGATCGGTTGGTATTGTTGTTTGGCGCCGTTGTTATGTGGCTGTTGCTGCTCCTCTGCGTGTTATTTTGGATGGATGCTTCTGCTTTGCTTTGTTTTGTTGCAGTTGTGGACGGCGACTGAGGTAGTGGAAAGAGCCGCTGTACTTTTGATAGAGATTTTAATTGGGTGGACTACAGTATATGCAAACACGGCATAATCACCAATCCAAAAACAAACCCACCCACAGACGGGCCCACAGGATGCAGGCACACACTCATGCAGAACACCCCGACTCCACCCTCCACCCAAAACACACACACAAACACACACGCACATGAACAAACACACATGTGCACAATGTATAGGCCTCTCTGTGCCCCGATTTGGGCGCCTTGACGACAATGAGATGCAAAGATGGCAAGTGTTTTTCTCCATGTTTCCTGTTATGCGAATTTGCAGTGAGAGTGTGGAGAAAGGAAAGGGCATCTGCACACACACGCACGCACACACACACACACACACACAGCTGCAAGCCAGAAATACACTAGGCTGCTGGATAATGAGGGTGGACAGGGCGGAATTATCACTTCACATCACAATAATATTATCCTTCTCACAACTCCCGCAGCATCTTCCATGACGGTGTGACATTTCCATTTTACTCGAGTTTAATCTTGGTCCTCTAAATAAAACCATAGCCTGCAGGCCCTTCCCAATCTGACCCAGTCCTATTTTAATCACATGGAATTAAATAACTACAGTTTAACACTGCACTTGTTCTGACAGCAGTCATGACAAGTGGTTTGCACAGCAAACTTCCCCCCTAGTCAAATAAAGAATAAAAACAAAGTAAATGGAGGCTGAAGATGACAGGAATGATATTCAAATATTTGATTATGACTGAGAAAATGTCTTGCAATGGAAAATGGACATATAATTTTAAAAAATATATTTGATTTGGATTTTATAACTGTGGAATTGTTTGACTCTGTTACTATTTTCATTTTTTTTTCTGTTCAATCTTCTATATTGAAGAAATACAGTCACAATGTGTTTTATTTTCTTGTCAAAGATACTGTAGGATATTCCCAAACTATATGAATGAATTCTGCTAACACACTAAACCCCCTGTGAGCTGCTTCCTGTAAGCAGATTGTATTACTTCCCCTCTCTGCTGCCTTTGAATTACTGACAGTTTTGTGGCAAATCCATCCCAAACACTTCAGGTTGTCCCAAATGCAACCACAGAACAGATTATATAGTAGCTACTTCTGGTACAATTGCACCCCATGTACCATATCAGTGACAGTCACATTTCTTTTTTTTTTTTTGCTGCAATAGCATCAAAGTGCACCATTACCACTGTTTTGAAAATGTGATGTCAAATATGAAAATATCTTATTAGCTTTACATGATTTCTTAGAAGGGAGCGAGAGAAATACATGCTTACATCGTATTTTTATTTTACAATTTCAAACAGGTCAAGCGGCATCGCAAAAACTTCCATTTTGTGTCTTTTGTCTATTGAAATGCTGTGCATCTCTCTCTGCAAGCTAGCTTTCTTCCTCGATCTCATTCCTTTGTTGCACTGGGGCTGAACACTATGTTAACCTAGTAATTGGCACTGGGCCTTCCCCATTATACGGCTTTCTATTGAGCCGTTCTACATGACTAGTTAAAGAAGATGGCATGAAGATTAATGAAGTCCAGCTAATACAGGAGGGGGGTACCTCTCCGGCACTTCCACTGAGGAGATAGCAGAGACCAACAACAGCCTGCCCCCAGCTCATCCTTTTCTCTACACCTTTTTTTTTTTTTTTTTTTTTTTTTATATTGCCTGTTTTAACCTGTGAACTCTGGACCCTCCACTTGTGTAGCAAGGCGCCACGGCGTCCCGGTTTGATTGATGTCACTACAGCAGTCAGTCTTTTCCCTTTGAATTGAAAGGCCTCGCGCTCCAAAATAGATTTTCCAGCACAATTCACGCCGGCTGCCAGTAGATGGAATGGCAGGGCAACCCTTTATGCAGTTTCATTTAAAACCATGGGGTAGCTGACGTGTTCATTCACTTTTGGCAAATGCCCCTTTGGATGTGGTCTGCAGTCTTCACTTTCATATTGTCTGGGTGGGTTTTACTGCTGATCTTGTGCCACCAATAACACTGAAATGATAAAGCAGAAAATGTGTGCTCACTGTGAAACCAGGGGTAAAAAACCTCACTGTACAATTTTTGAGAGTCCCTTTCACCTGCCCGCTTTAAAATAGAAAAAAAAAAAGTTAGAATAACCTGTGGACTCTGGTTTATTCTTCAAGCTACGCTACATTATGCACCGGGATCAAGCCCTAACACATGTTGTGCTCTTGTTCTTTCTTTTTGCTCGGGACCAGTGATTCAGATCGCTCTCTAAATACGATAAAGGGCAAACCACTTATAAAAGCTGCTTTTTTAATAAGTTAACAATTTTCAAAGGGTCTTAAATCAACATCTACAGCATATGTTTGCCAGTAAATACACAATGACCTCTTCCCATATGAAGAGAGAGTCAATGGCATCCCTTGGTAGCCATCAGTGGCTATAGGTGTCCTAGGTGTACGCTAGAATTGCTTGGATGCAACACTGCTGGAGAAATGAAACGTTGACTGCAGCTTTTTTTTTTTCTTTGGGTGCTCTTGTAATCAGATAAATTAACCAAAGCTATCAAAAGATTGCAATAACACTCAGCGCTGCCATAAACCTAAGAGCTGCAACTGTGGCGGGAGCTTTATGACAGACGTCACTAGAGCATGGTGATTTATTCGTGCAGCCCTGTCCTATCGATCTTTTGTATGGAGGCCTTACTCTGCCTCTCAAGAGAGACCTCTCAAGCCAGGTTCTCACCAGCAACCATCAAAATCAACTCAAAAGCACCAGGATATTGAATGTGAGTGTTTGTGTACGTTTACATACGCGTGCATGTTTTGCACATGTGTGTGTGTATGCGTGCATGGTTACGCGTGTGTTCCTGTGCACTTTTATGACCCCGTACATGTGACTTGTGTGTGCATGTTCTCACACTTGCATGTACGTGTGCATGTATTCCTCTGGTGTTTGCGTAACATTAGTACATCAGGAAAGAACGCCGCTAATGAAATTAAATAGAAAGCATGTGTGGGTAGCAAAGTGACCCGTATTCCGTTTGTGCATGTAATCAATATTATAGCTTGGCCTCTCTTGGTTGTTACTTTAATCAAGAACAAGCTCTACCTCTCTTAATCGCTTGGTCCCAAGATGAATGTTTCGCAAATGCTGCTGAACATATGCTTTGATATATGCATTTGATTGGTGTACGTAATATATGGGGGCTCTCTTTTTCGATTGGTTCCAAGAAATTTTATAATTTGGATGGAAAATTATATTAATTATTCTTATATATGGAGCCCTTTTAACAATCTTTTTTTTATATAAAGACACCTTTTTGCCATTTTAATCATAAATGAAAAGTATGACACATAAGGGCATCCAATCATATGGTACATATTGCCTCATCCTTTTAACAAATATGTTTCATAGCCCTATTAAAAGGGGTCTTCATCTGTCCTGTCAAAAGGCAGCCTAGCAGGGTTTTTTAGTTTAATTACACTATCCAATTAAAAAAAAAACTCTCTGCCGCATTCTGATCCGCCTCTCCTTGGGTTTGAGTGGATATGACATTTACAAGGCTCGCCTTTCAAGCAGACAATGGCGTGATTGATGAGGTGCAGACGCTATGAAGGAGGCGATTGCCATGTGGAAGCAGTGCTTAGTGCACTTTGATTTATTTATCATCTGTTTCTAAAGCAAGGCTGGCTGCTCCAGGTCCACGCTCCTAGGTGAGGCTGTAGGTGTGCTGTAGCCTTGACGCTCTGTGCTTGGCGTTTAAACGGCGGCGTGCTCGGAGGTTCAAACATGACACTTTAACATAAGAGGTGCGCCTGTAAAACCCTGTGTGGCAATATCTTAAGCAGGATCATGGCTGCAAATTGCTGTCCTCATTGTGCTCTATGTTGAGTCCAGTAAATGTTGCTGTTATTGACACTGACATGCTGTGGTAAACCAGCAGGGGCCTCTTGTTAGCTGACTCTTGCTGTTTTGTGTGTTTAGAGAATGATTAATTCATTCAGTAGAGAAAAAGCTGGATTCGGTCCACAGACGGACACTGAGGGATCTGACCAGAAGAATTACAGCGCTTTTATTTCAACAGTCTTCAAAATGGCTTTAAAAGTGAAACACATATTAGTACGTTCATAATGGAATTGTCATAAATGGCCAACTGCACAGAAGTCTGATGCTGAAAATGTTTCTGTGGGTGGCCGCATGTCTCCTTAAATTAGCTGAAGTGGACAGTAAATCTCCTACGATCAAACTTGTGGATGTGAGTAAAAATCGTTCAAGACTTAAATGTCAAATGGTCATTACATATTTCAATAGCCTTTTCATGATATAAAAGGCTTTTGTCCCAAACTGTATTGTTAGGTCTTTTTAGCACAAATTCAGAGTCTTGTATCCTGTTTCAAAGCTCACTTTTCTAAAGGAGACGGTAACATCTTGATTGGAACATCTTGAAAAGCACAGCTGTATTGAGACTCAGTGAGGCGTGCTCACTCGCTGCAGTAGCAGCACCAGCCTCATCAGAATCCACTGATGAACTTAGCCTCTGACATCTCTCTTGTCTTCACACTTGTACAGCCGTGGAGTCAGAATAATTTCAAGTAATATTTCATTTTTTAGCACACTTAACCCCGTATGGGTTCATGAACAGTTAAGCACCAATGCTGGGTGTCCCAGGCATCCACGGTGATGTCACTCGCTTTCTTTCAGTTTAGAAACTAAAAAGCCAAACTTCTCAAAGATACAAAATATGCTGCTGTGACTCAGATATAAAGATTTTTTTCTGCTGCTCTTCTCATTGTTTCCGATTTAAAAAATGTAAAATTAACAAAAGGCCTGATCTGACCTACAGCTAGCAAGGAGTTAGATAAAAAGTATGCATGTTCATAAGCATGTGATCTGTTTACATAAATAACACTTTATGTCTTCCAAATATGAGCACAAAAATTCTCAGATTAATCAAATTTCTGATTCTCTAACTGAATAATAAAATCTCTTTCATCCCAGTCAAATGCAGCAGTGATGGGTGGCAATGGTAACTCAGCATGATGATGGTCAGCCCTTGGAGACGGAGCAAGGGTGAGCCACCTTTGTTGTTTAAGCGCTGCCTCCCTGGCAGCCTCCTCCATACAGAGACTGAAGGGGGGAGTCAGGAGACAGATGCTTAACGACTCCCTCAAGGCCACGGCTCCAGCCCTTATCTCATCCCCAGTTTGTGCAGGTTGCCATAGTAACTGACCTGAACACTTGAAAGGATGAGTAACACTATATTGGCCTACAAGCTACTAGCTGAATTTATGGGACACTGATACCATTTAAAAAAAAAAACAGACCCAATGTTGAATTAATGCAGTTAATATTCACTGTATTTACTATTATTACTATTGTAATAAATAGGGTTTTTACATTTATTTGACTTTTCTAAACTGAAAACAACTATTGCATATAGAACAATGCAGCTGTTCATAGAAAAGGAGGGTAATGTTTTTAGTTAATGTGGCAGTAGGGAGAGACAATAATATGGAGCCTAAAATCAAGCCCTGCAGTACTCCATACCTGATCCCAGCAGAGGAGGAACTTATAAAATTATGAGTTAAAGGACACTGAACACATACAAATTTAATATCTGTCTGTATCCTATGGCAACCGATGATCATCACTTAAGTTAAGAGGGAAATACTATTAAGTTTTCTAAAACCCAGTTCAAATTTTCGAAAGAAAAAATCCAGCTGACTTTAAAATATCTGTAAATAAGTAAATGAAGTAAACAAAAAAAGAAGTATATTGGAGTTACCTGATGTTGAGGTGTTTAAACCATTACATGTTTAAAACTAGACACAAAAGTTCAAGCAGAAAATTAATGTTAAAAAATCTTTGACCAAATGTTACGTCTCTGTTCTGGAAGCACATTGTAGCAATACCATCATTAACTCTATAAACTCATAATTTTTATTCACATTATTTTTATACCATAATTTTGGTTATTGTTGCTACCAGACAATCAGAGAAATCAGTGATAATGTGCAACTACCATGTTACATCAGACTGTAGCCTGGTTTATTATGTGGTGAGAACATTCATATTTAGAATGCAATCCTATATTCTTGAAGACATGTATGTAGAAAACATGAAAACCTCAGACTACATGTAAAAAAATGTCACTATGTAATCAATTTCAGTAGAATCTTTGTCAAAAGAGGCCACCATTGTATAATCACAGATTGGACCTTGAAAAGGAAGCTAAACTAACAAGAAACTGGTTGCACTGTTGCCGGTTGCACCAGCATGTGCACCATGGTGATCAGACAGGTGTTTTGACATCTCCCTCTCTCCTCTCGGAGAAACATCTGGCACTGCTGCCAGGGCTAATTGTAACAGCATTTTGCAGGTTGTCAGTAACCTGGACACTTACAAAAAATAATGCAAATCCAAAAGTAAAGACTTTTTAGAAATGGTTTGCCCATGTATACATCAGAGTCAAAATTAAGGTTGTAATTAGCTCTTTCTTAGCTGTTTGCAAAGCCCAAATGCATTTGTATCTGTGCATCTGGCTTTTTTGTGCCAGATTGCCTTTAAAGGTCAAGACTGAGCAAACTGGTCAGTTGTTGTGCATATATTTTTAGTTTTACAAAAATATAGAGTTTGTGCATGTGCCTGCTTTTTCAGTGGTCATTTAGTTTCATTTTATAACTATATTTTGTGCTTAAAGTGTAATATTATTAGGGTTTCTTGAATGAATTATAGCACAATCAAAAGAAACAATTGTCAATTGTGAATGAGTGAATGAGATATCATGTTGTATAAGCCTGGCTATTGAATAAATGCTGTACAAATGACAATATGTCAGTCAATCTGTGTTTATAGTAGATTGTAAACAAAGCTCCACTTCTGATTGACACTGCACTCTGTATGATGGAATATACTTTTATTGCACCATAATAATACAAACTGTATGTGTGTGTGGGTGTGTGTGTATGTGTGTGTGTGTGTGTGCGTTCTTGTACAAATAGAGAATGAATAGTTTTATAAATGCAGAGAAAGGATGTTAAGTAGACCTCTGGCAAGGAAATGAAATGAGCACAATAAAAATGGTATAAGCCATTTTACGAGTGACAAAAAGATGCTTACTTTTATAACGTCAAAAGGACAAATTCCTGTGGCAATTGTAAGGAACAATTACTTAAATAATTGGGCTTTCAATGAAAAGATTGATTGTGTAAAAGCTGTTTTCTGTGGAGAATCCATTAGGGGAAACCATTTTTCTGGCCCCTTGACATAGTGTTTTTATTAATTTCTACTCCGAAAGATGCATGATTCTTAGGTTTTTTGCTGTTCCGTCATTGCCCTGTATGATGAACTACACCGCATGGGAGAAAGCCATCAGATGAACCACTTAAATTCTACCACTGATTTACAGTGTTTAAATTTTTTTTTTTTTTTTAACCAAGATTCACTCATTACACTTAGGGAAATTTACTCAAATACCAAACCTGCAGCACCAATGGATATTCCAAGATAGCTGAGAAGTCTTAGATGTCTTGAAGAAAAAGGCAATGCATATCATATAAAAGCGTGATAGCTCCGTTTTGTCGTCTTCTTTTTCTTTCTTTTTTTTTTTTTTTTCCTTGTGCATCCTCTGGCTGAAACAGCATGGTGTCTTCTTTATATTCACTAAGCTTAATTAGCACCTATTCAGTACATGCTCTTCACACTGAGAGGAGACGCAAGGGCTGGGAGGCGGCTGAAGGTTATCTCACAGACAAGCTGCTCAGACGCTGCAGGCTCATTCATAGTCCACCACGAGCCACGTCAGGCGGGTCATGACCTGTCATCCTAAACCTGATTTCATTCTGTCTCATTTTGGGGAATGTATATTTCTCATCTCGAGCCCATTTTTAGGCTACGCGATAGACTCCATCCTTGAGTTTAATGTAATTCTCTAAGTACCCAGATGATTGATTCATCTCCTGTACAGCGATGAGGGGTTGGGGGGACATTCGGCGTTGTTAAAAACGTATCACGCTGGCTGGATGATAAGGCGTCTCCCTGAACGCGGCTAATGTGAGGGGCCTGTGGCCATCTTGAGTCCCCCTTCTGTTGTGCTGAAGGGACAGAGCCACTGCCATCTG
>OMLF01014158.1:0-13898 GCA_900302615.1 Holocentrus rufus
TTTTTATAGTGGCGTAGTGGAAGTAGCACAGCTGAATCATGCCACATCTTGCACAGAGCCATGGTTTGAGATTTGCATTAAGCCTCCAGAATACCATTAGCGTAATTATGCCACGTTCTCTTGGAATAATAAATAAATTAATAAATAAATAAATAAATAAATAAAATAAAAGATGCTAGGCTGGTGTAAACAGAGGCAAAAAAGAAAGCACCTTGGGGTACGTACGTTTGAGCCCGGAGGAGGATGACGAGGTGGGAGGTCTGGAGGATGAGGAGGAGGAAGAGGAGGACGTTTTGATGGGGAAGGAGGTCTTCCCGCGGCGGGAGGTGGGGGCGAGCACCCTGGAGCGTTTGAGGGGGATCACAGCCCTGGGTGGGGGGGCCACTCGGCCGTGGTAGTCGAAAAGCCTCGAGAGAAGGAACACCTATAGCGTTACACTTCGCCTTGGCCATACTGCAGCACACAGTACATCCCATGTCTGGCATTAGAAGGACTATAGCTTTCCAAATACATTCATTACAGGCTCACACAGAAAGACATATTCATCTGCTAGCTCTAGGTAAAAAGAAGAGGTATCTCCATCTGTTTCACAGGCACCGTATCCCATTCCAAAACCTATTATCTGCTCCCTATATCGTATCTCAAGATACAATTTCCATAGATTTTCTACTGCAGCCTCTCTCTCGCTCTCCAACAGCATGCACAAAACAAAAGTCAAGAATTATCTTTCAAATGCTACAATATGCCTTTTCTCACAGGGCTAGCTGAACCATAGCATGCAAAAAAAAAATCCCAAAATTTCCTCCACAGACCCCTCAAAAGAGGAGAGGATGAAAAGAAAGAGCGCTAAATGTCAAATGAAGGTGTCAGCTTTGACTGTTCTCCGCGACAGTAGACTTCTATCACGGCTCTCAACAAGTTTGACATTTAGAAAATGTCTCCCCTGATAAACGCTCTGATCAGCCGCAAATAAATGAGAGAGAGAAAATAAGAGGGGTCTTTCATCAGCGACGAAGAAGCTGCATGGCTCAGCCACTTTGACTGGAAAAAGCTCTTCAGCTGTGGGTCTACTGGAGGAATCGGATCTGATAAGGGAGATTTTTAATGAGAAGGCGTTTACATGCTTGGTGATTATGTTCAGTATCCTTTCCTATGGGCACTTTGTGTCATTGCTAAAATAATTTGATACATAGAATGATGTGAGTGATACATACCTGCTGTAGAAATCATCTCTGTAGTACTCATAATCAAATTCATATCCACTATGAGAGAGAAAAGAGAGAGAGACAGAGAGAGAGATAAAGCAAAGTTTGGCATTTTGGATCTGTCAAAAGTAAGTGGATCAAAACCAAACTGTTGTGACTCCAGTGGACACGCTCCAGCTTACGCCTTAAGCTCACCACAGGTTGAGCAGCAAGCCTGGCATGCAAAAACCGCAGATCAACAACCGAAAAAAACTTTTTTTATTTTTTTTTTTTTTAGAGATGAAGCAGTGAGACAGAAATCTTAAAAAAAAAAACTGAGATATTTTCTTAAGCCCTGAATAAAGACAAGAAACAATCACAAGCAAATGTTCAGGATGGAAACTCATTTAAAGGTCAGAGTGAAATAAAACTTAGAGAGAGGGGAAGAAATAAGAAGGCTTTTTGAAACCTTGCTATTCTCACAGGAATTTTAATTAGGATTAATGTATTACTATTTCAATTTAGAGTAGTGCAGTGTTGGTTTTTGCCTCTCCTGTTCCTGTTCTGTAATTACCATATTATATCTTGGCTGTTTTCAGCTGTAGTTATAAAATGCAAATGAGGTTTTATAATGGCACAATGCGCAAACTAATAAATTAGTAAACTGAGAGGTGTAATGCAACAAACCAACAATTCAGAATACAGAGAAATATAATCTGTGCCAATGGACAGCCTACTCACAGCACACAGAAACGAGTCCCAGTGAACGGAAAAATATGTTTGCCTTCTGTCATATTAGGCTGCAGTAAACAAGCCCTGCTTTGATCTGTTTGTGACCAGGAGATGTGAACAGGGCAGAAAATCAGGGTCATGCTTAATGAAGCTTATACAACAGCATTTCCTTTGAGCATTATATGGCTGTATTGAATAAACTCAAGTCAAGGCTGAAAAATATGGAGTGCATTAAAAAGTCAATTAGAAATTCAAGGTTCTGATGGAGGGAAAAAAAAGACCTCAAGAAAACAAATAGAAATCCTTGTATCCTACATATTACTCCGCATTTGCATCAGCATGAGCGGAGGGATGTGAGAGATTGTTAATATTTATGACAAGCGTTGCACCTCTGCATGTAGGCGTGCAACTTGCAAGGAAACCGAAGTCTTACCTGTAAACAGCTGAGAGCGGCCGCTTGGATCCTGCCTTAGGCCTGTATGGCTTCGGTTCGCCTGCCATGTTTATGTCTGCGAAAACACACGCAGGAGTTGTCAGTCATTCCTCCTCTACGGTGAACAGTCCTTGCTTAAATCATGCATAAATGAATATTAATTCATGAATACTCTCTATTGAACATCTCCCGCTGAAAGATTGCCCCGAATTTCAGTCAATCCAGCCGATCACGTCACAGCGTAACCTAATTTAATACTTGAGTGCTGTGTAAATGAAGAGCAAAATGAATGCCTTTCTTTGTGAACCCTCGCACAAGGCGATGGCTCACGATTAGAGCGGCGATATAGGAGCCAAAACCAGCACCTGAACTCAAGGGAACTGTACCTGTCGACACCCTGCCTTTTTAAAAAAACTTTCTTCTGTGCTCTGCCCCGTCCGTTTGGCGATTTCTTCCATTAATGTTTTCTGACGCATGTACACTGCACAAATATCTCCATCTTAATAAGCCATTTATTCTAATATTAGTATAAAAGTCTTGTTCTTTAAACAAGTGAAAAAAAAAATCTGCCGGTGGGATGAGATAATCCCACTCGTTTCCAAAACTAACAAAGAGATATTATCTCGTACGTAGGAGATAAACTTGGGCGAACACTGCCCAAAGGAAAAAACAAAACAAAACAAAACAAAAAAAATCACTTCGGCCTTCCAGGCTTCCGTAGCACAAGGTAAATATGTGAGAAAACTCATGTTGATTTACTGACACACACTGTTTCTAGCAGTGTTTGTGCTTGAAGTGCAGGTTATATTTTGTTGTGTAAACTGAGATGTTGAGTATTTTTTAGTTTTTATTTTTGATACATTCTGAATATGATCATGTTCATTTTGGGATCTATTGTGAGCTACCATAAGAATTTAAGACTCAGTGAAATCATTTTACTTTTACTTTTTGTGTGTGTGTG
This sequence comes from Holocentrus rufus, assembly GCA_900302615.1. Taxonomy (NCBI): domain Eukaryota; kingdom Metazoa; phylum Chordata; class Actinopteri; order Holocentriformes; family Holocentridae; genus Holocentrus; species Holocentrus rufus. Next base: position 3,311 of record OMLF01014158.1, read on the forward strand.
TGTTGGATTATAGACTATAGGGTGACGGCGTTGAGGAGAGGCAATTTGCTCATACCCGGGAAAATCTACCTTGGCTTCAGATATGGGGAACAGAAAAGTGCAACTTTATAATCAAGATGGTAATAAAAGAAGCTCCAGCTCTGTGCCATCTCCTCTGTAAAACTGAAAAAAATCACAAAATTAAAAGACTCAACACAAAGCTGTGGCATGTTCAATAATGTTTAAGTGGATTCAGTCTGAGAGTCTCTTTTTCTCATCTTATTTGAAAACAGCCAGGAGACCTTGCTACTGTACACTGGAAAGATTATAAATAGATTTCCTATTGCGGGGGATAAGAAGTGAATCCCTGCAAACATAAAAACAATGACAATGAATAAGCACAAAAAAATTGCAAGATGATTCAAGAGCTTTGATTTACAGCCGCTCGTTGTGCGTGTAAAATTGTTATCAGGTGTACAGCTTTGTGGCCAAGCCGGTCGGTGGTGCAGATTTTTCAAATTGCTATCTGTGTATTGTCAAGGGTGCTGCAAGGTCCTCGTATTTTGTGCACAGCCTGAGTGGCTTTTGGGAGAGGAGCCAGTGGGTCAAAATAAGCCCACGGCCCAAAGTGAAACACTCTCATAACCTGAGGAAAACAATGGTGCAGTAAACTTTATGGATGCAGACGTGAGGATATATCCCCCCCGTAGCTACACTTTGGAAAAAAACATCCTTTCCTTCCTGAGCTTTGGACTTTGAGCAGCATTTTCAAATCTTATCTAAGTTCAGGCATGAGCAATTATAAATATTATTTTCAAGTAAGATGAAAAGATGATAAATAGCAGCGAGGAGAAAATGGATCACTTCAGGCAAAAAGCCAGAGAAAATTTAAATAGTTTCATCCTGGCCTGACCAGCAGCATTAGAATTCCATCATCTGCTTTTTTAGATTGTCTTTAATACTTCACAACCCCTTTTGCGTACTTCTGCATACTTATAAGCAGCAGCATGGGGAGGAAAGCCAGCTCCAAACTGGAAGAAGAAAAAGTTTAAGACCTGCAAAATGTACCAAACACCAGCTATGTGTCTCATCATAGTGTCCTTGAGACACTTAAGTTCCAACTTGCTCACTATTTGTGAGCCATTCTGCAAAAGGGCATCAGCTAAATGCCTATATATGCAGCATTTTAAAAGTTGGCTTAGTATGTCATTTGTGCGTGAAGCCATGTGCTCACTATCCGTCCCATCTGGCCAGATAAGTCAGCTTAAATAATTTATTCATCAGCCTTAGCCCCCCAACAAGTGGAAGCACCCCAAACCCAGGAGTGGAATAGCACTGGGGCGAAAATAAGCTCCTGGCAAACTCCTGCCTTCTTCTCCCAGTGGCTGCTCTCACAAGAAATAGGATTAAACCCTCGGCTGTTTGTATACTACCTACTTAGACATGCTAAAACACAGCCTTTTTTACGGAGTGCTGCATGGCCAAATGTGCGTATGCATGCGTGTGTATGTGTGTGCATGCTTGGCAAAGCTTGTTGGGATTGACTGTGATGTTGACATTGGAGATAATTATGATTTTTTCATTAACCTGCACATTTACCCAGAAAGACATATAATGAGGAAAATTTTTAATCAAATCCGTAACTCACAACAAAGCCCCTAAATAGAGCTGGAAATGAAAAACCTGATCTGTTCTAACATGGTAATCAGAAAACAAACAATCATAAAACCCTACATACATTTTCCTTCTGGACCACAGACAGTGCTCCTATATAGTCTATGCGGTAAAGCAGCCAACACCCTGTTAGACCGTCCTCTGGCACCGCCTAAACCTGGCAACCGTCTGCTCTGCCAGAGGAGAGCCTGAGCACACTGTGAGGCTGTCAGGATAAGCCTGAGTCAAGAGCTAAGTCCACTGGAGCAATGAGACCGATCAATACCGCAGTTTTATCACAGTTAAGGTCACGCTGATGGGTGCATGTATGCCACCCAGTGCATTTATCAGTCTCTGTTCATGCATGGGATCATTACTGAACTGTTTGATATGAAAAATTAAACACTGGTAACAGCTGGGAGTGGCAAGATACCAGAACCAGAGAAATTTCATAATTCTCAATACTTGATTCAACACCACGGCAAAACCTGAAATCCCAGCACATATTCTCTATTTAAAAACTTTGCTTAAACTTTGAGAAGTAAACAGAAACTTAATGGGTTTCAAGTACCTACACATCCAGGCTACATTAGAGTTCCAAGTGCAACATGGGCCCTCAGCATCCAAGTAGAAAACAAAGCAGTCCAGCAAAATATTGATTTCAAATTAGAGGGACTGTATGAAATGTCCTGCTGTAACAGTAAACACAATGTTATGACTTGCTGCTCTCTTTTGGATTTACAGTCCTGTAAAAGTTACTGCAGCTTTGACTGTTTAAGTATTTAGACATACAGGCTGATGCTGCACTGGAGTAAAACCACTGAGATGCAGAGTGAAAGATCAAGTCGTGCTGATACTAAAAACACTGGTGTTGGTATTGTTTTCAAAATGTTGGCATTGACTTGGTGTTGTGTATCAGTTCTTGTGACATCCCTAATAGCAGCTCTGACAGGCTAGACATTTGGTTATATTCTATATGCCATATGCATCAGTGATAGCCAAAAACATTTGGATTCGAGTTAGACTGATGTGTCAGTTTATCAAGATCAAATATCATCCGGTCCATGTCACACTGAAACATCCTTTTTCATTCTAGCTGCATAAAAACAGTCCAAAACCTGCAGTGCAACTTTCTTGTCTTTCACTTTTTTCATATAATTACTCTATAATGTTTGTCAAATTAATTATTCATGTCGAGGCAATGATGTATCCCAGATATTCCCCTACCACTGAATCAGCAGGATGGGAGGCCTTGTCTTAAATAACTCCTAATCCTAAAAGAATTTCATTAGCCTGGGTTTCGATTAAGAGTTTTAGACTACATACTATTTCAGGGGCTGTTCCACCCCAACAAGAATACAATTCTGAGCAAAAGATTGAGAATTTGTGATTTTTGGTGCATAACATTGGACACATTTTTTTCATACTAGTCCCAAATTTTAGGGTTTATCTACAGAAATATGAAAGGGGGCGAAGTGGAACTGGTGGCAGAACATGTAACTGAAGGTCCATGGTATGCAGCTTTCATCGGCGCAATGCTCAATAGTGCAGCAAAGGATTGAAACGGTAGGAATGAAATGTACCCAAGGTCATGGACCAAAGCGGTTTGGGTTATGTGCTTTTTATCAGTCATTCATCTGTTCACCTTTCATCTGTTTATTCAAACTGCAGTTTGGTCCGACTGCAGCAGGCGGAGCTGTCCATGGTGCTGAACGAGATCTATCTGTCTATCTGTCTATCTATCTATCTATCTATCTATCTATCTATCTATATATCTATCCATCCATCCACCCAACAAATACAAACAATCAGGGGAACACTGTATTAATGGCTGAGGAATCAATAAATAGGACGCCTCTGGAGCTGAATTACACTGGAAAGACAGAGGCAGGAAGTATAAGTAATCGTCTGAGCGAGAACCGTGTTCGTCTGACAAGAGAACAAGGATGCGTGACTCCCCCAAGGAACCTGGTCCTGCGTTTTATTGGACTCATTTGTTCCCTAACATCTCTGTCTCTCTCAGACGACTCCCGTTCATGCTTCCCGTTCTGCTCTCGCCCTCACCCTATCCCTCAATGTCTCCTTCTCTATCTCCGTTCCCCTCACTTGCTTTGCCTCCATCACTTACTCTTTTTAACACTTGCACTCGGCACTCAGCTCTCTCTCTCTCGCCCTCTCCCTCTCTCTCTCTCTCACACACACACACACGGATACGATTTCTCACCCCACCTCTCCATCCGTCACTCTCTCTCAAACCCCATATTTCTTCCTGTTTCCCCCGGCGGAGAGGAAGCTCATTATGAGACATTTCAGAGCCGCGCATCACCTGTGGGGACTTTTCTATTTGACACCTGTGCTGCAACGAAAGCTTTGCATGTCTTATTTTTCGCTTCCTTTCATTAGCCAGGGATGAATAACACCAAAGCAAAAGAAGTGGAAGCGTTGAATAAATCATGGCACGAAACTGAGCCATATGGCAACATATTGCAGTGGGAGCACTGGGATAACAGAAATTACTCCCGTGAAAATCAACAGGACCAAAAAATAAAAAAAATAAAACTACAGGGAGAGGGTGATTCTGCTGAGGATGTGGCATACAGGAGAGAGCGGGAGAGAGACCCTCATATCGCTGGAAGGGCTTCCACCTGAACTACTGGAGCAGACATAAAAGCCGGTGTTGCTCCTGGTCCTGCTCAAGCCAGAACAAATCAGACTGCAATCTTTCATTTCTCATCTTTGTCTGTCTCTCTCGATTTCTTTCTTTCTTTCTCCTCTCACCCTCCAAGTTCCTGGAAAGGTCATCCTTCTCTCACTCTCACAAGCCGAGGAGGGAAAACCAGCTTATAGCCCGAGGCTTCAGAGGCAAGACATGGGTATACCGAGGATCATCACAAGGTCAGAGAGAGGGAGGGACAGACAGACAGGCAGACAGACAGACAGGCAGAGGGTGCCTTGCAAGTGAGCCGAAGAATATCTTTTGTATTAGTGCGGGCAGAGAGATGCAGGATAAAGGGACGAAGATTCCTCAATACTTTTACCTTATGCAAGACGCCGTGCTGTCGTCATCCATTACAAAGGCCATTCAGTCACTCAGCTTCCATTAGCTCACTTTGCACATGCAGCTCTTCCCAATGTGACAGTAAAGGGGGCTGTGTTAAAATGAAGGCTGCACGCCACCTGTCAGTACTGCAGTCACACTTCGCCCTGATTCATGATGTGTTACAATCACGATAAATCTGCATTTTAACACGTCTTAATAACAACACCGCGTTACCATTTAAGACAATAATTTATAGCAGAAATTTAGCTGGTGATCATAGAAAGAGTGCCTTGAAGTGAGTAGGTAAAGGAACAGTTCACCCAAAATGCAAAAGCAGCTATTTTCCCCACTTATCCATCGTGCAATCTATCCATTCTGATGGTTTCTGTGTGATGTGGTCGGCAAAAATTTACAAGTGGGAAAAAAAGCAGCTCCTTCCAAAATCTGTGACATGGATGGCCAAGCTAAGCCACAGCCCTCAGGGGCTGAAGAGTTTCGTTGGGAACTATTTCCTGCCGAAGAACACCAGCAAACTGTATCTATCTGCCTCTAATTGGCACTCGCTGGGGGCGGATAGATACAGTTCAACAGGAAATAGTTCCCAATGAAACTCTTTACCCCGAGGGATGTGAATAATGGAAAACATCCACTTTTTTTTTTTTTTTTTTGAAAGTTGTTGAGTTGTTGCTGTTGCACTTGTACATTTCGGACAGAATGCCCATCCCGCTACATTTTATTGGGTTGAAAAGAGGTAGGGTAAGGTAACGGCACACTGGAAACCTCACCAAATCACCAAATCTGAATGGCTACACTGCACTGGGGGTAAGTGGGGAAAATATCTTTTTTTTTTTTTTTGCAATTTGGACGACCTGTTCTTTAAGTGTTCATCGCTTATTGGCTTTTCCAGGGATCAAATCTGTGACATTTCATTGATGGGACGATCCTTATTAACTGAAAAGGTTTAATTTAGCTTTTCTAATCATCTCGCAGGCCTACAGCACGCAGGTGATTGACTGCAATAAACTCCCTTTCAGACATATCAGCGAGGACCTTCAAGGAATGAACAATCGCGTTCCTTTCTTTTCCTGAAAAAAAAAAACAGAGGAAAATTCCCCGCAGACCGGCGTTGACGGCTGCACAACACATTTGTCACTTTTCCCCCCTTGCATGTTCTTTCACTCTCGTCTTCTCCCAAACAGCCGACCGTCGTATTTGATGAGATAAACATTAAAAGCGAGGAAGAGAAACGAGAATGAATGAGAGAGACAGAAAGAGAGGTTTGAGAAAGGGAAGAGAGAAACAGAAACAGAGGGAGCTGCCGATCATCTCCTCACGGAACAAAAACTCTGGCACAAATCTCCCCAATGTCTTAATTAATTGAACGAAGTAGCTAATTATGCAAATTGTTCCTCAGCGGGAGAGTCGTAAGAGGAGAGACGGGAACAGAGTGGAGGAGTTGAAACAAGCTGCTGATGGACGTACATGGGGGCAGGTAGGAACGGAGGAAATTGGTCCACACACTAGGTATGGTTATGCTTGGCTGTCTTTGATATGTGCTCTTCACTGAGAAACGAGGAAATCAGGAGGTCTGAGGTGAAGGAATTGCTGTGGCTGCTAATCAATACCATTCATCATGATCCACCAGCGAGATACGAACCACTGAGAACATCGCAGAACTCCAGGTATGCCTTTTACCTTTAATATCTTTCGAAAAACTAATATATATTATACTCTACACTGAAAAAGCTCTTTTTAATCAGGTCGTTTAGTGTCATATTTAGTCTTAAATTTTCGTTTTTCTTGAATTAAGTGGAAAAAATGTGCCATTAGGGTGAGATAATCCCATTTGTTTCCAATGCAGTTTCACTTGATTCAGGATTTTCAGGATCAAGTTTAATAATATGTTGAAGCAAGGTAGAATAAGGCAGATCAGACCACTAGTACCAAGAAAATGACACTTGATTAAAAAAAAGTTGATTAACATTGTAAGCAAGTGGGATTATCTTATCCCATGGGCAGATTGTTTCACTCAATAAAACTGAAAATGAGACTAAATGACTTGTTAAATGTCGATTTTCTACAGTGTTGGAAAAAGTTTGGCTACCTAATTGGAATATTTCCCAAAGAGTTTAGTCTGAATTACAGTCAGATATGTCATTCACTATGGATCCCCGCTGCGCCGTGACAGGCTTTCATTTTCACTAAAGTCTTCCTGCTTCCTACTGTATTCAGACGTCACATTTCATTCACGTCACTTCTGAGACATTACTCTTATTCTTACTTTCCTGCGCCTGCGGAGCCTTCAATCAAGGTCGCCGACGCCGCCGTCCCTTCATACTGAAATAACCATTTAGCTTTTTTTCCTGAAGCACTGCTGGGACATTTTCAACACCTGCGGAAAAACAGCTTGTTTACTGATACCTCTCGAAAAAAAACAAACAAAAAAAAAAAAAAGGGGGAGTTGCAGCAGAGAGAAACTCAGGGTGGCTGTTGTCTAATCACATGGCAAAAGAGTGGTGGAACTATCTGCATATCAAAGGTGTTGTTCTTGAGACCTTTGAACATCCAACATCAAACAGAGCAGGGCTACTCGTAACAACCACCTACGATAGTTCAAAGTGAGGTAATGTGGCTATTTACATCTTTCTATTCTAATTCCCAATTAGAGTTGTCACACACAATTACTCTGCATCGAGTTTGGACAAAATTTTGCAATTCATTAAATGGGTCACTTTTAATTCACAATTTGTTTTACTGTAAAAAATCACAATGACATTAAAAATGCACAGCTAAGAAATAAAAAGTACAAACTTATCTTGGATTTTTATGCACAAATGCCATACTTTTATTCTCCAGAAAATGGTACTGTTTGGTGTTTATTCAATGATGTACAAGTAGATCTACATAAACCGACGCTCCGCCCCTTCGATCATATAAAAATTCCCGACTTTCAAAGCGACATAAGTGGCAACATGGCACAGCGGTGCATTTTGGGATGTTCAGCTCCCCAAAAACACCGTTTTCTTTTTTTCTACACCATTGTGGCGTCCCGGTGGCAATAATTTATTCATTCGGAGGAATCTGTAATTGGTGACAGCTCGACATCACCCGCAAAGCATTTCACAGCAGATTGCTTCGCCAGCTACACGGAGGATGCAAAGGGCTTCGCTGCCCTATTTTGCTGTGGTCCCACTCACTCACCCACTTTGGAACGGTCCTGCATTGTGTTAAACCTCAGCATCCATACAGGCGGAAACAGATCCCATTATGGGATCTTCAAAATCCTGCATGTTTGTGACTTTACTATGGCGATTTACCTCCTTATTCAAGCTTTCCTGTCACCAGAAACAATGGAATTCACTAGATGTTGATGACCTATGTCTCAAAATGTTCAAGATATAAATCCAATTCACTCTGCAAGAAAAAAAAATCTCTCTTAATAAGTCTGCTGTCTCATATTCCGCCTTAAAATCTTGTTATTTGTCAAACAAGGTCAAAGATCTGCCAGTGGGATGATCAAATAATCAAATTTTCTTGAGTCATATGCAATTTTCTTGATTCTAGTGGGCTGATCTGCCTTATTCTGTCTTGTTTCAACAAATTCCTGAAACTCCATTGGAAACAAGTGGGATTATCTCATCCAACTGGCAGATTTTTTCCCCTCCTTGTTTTAAGAAAAACAAGATCTTTTAAGGCTGAATATGAGAGGTCGTGTTGAGATGGATGTTTTATGCAGTGCACTCTACCACACAGGCCAGATTTCAATAAACCTTCATTTCCCTACACAACCGGAACATCTCTGTTAAACTCTGCACTGCGAGCACATCCTTCACTCTGCAAACACAGAGGCGTGACTTTCAATCTGTTGCCCTGCCTCGGCGGGTCTCCGAGGCGGCGTGGACCAGAGTCCAAGGGGATCAGTTCATAATCCGCAGACCCTTCAGGCACCGGCAAAACAGATAAAGGCACGGCATCGCTTTGAGATCACATCTCTCCGTGCGATCTGTAAAAATGAAAAAAAAAGAAAAAAAAAACAGCGCATCTCTTGAGTAAACAATGATGCACTGTATCAAAAAAGGAGACGAATTCAGGCCATCGGATGGATAAATGTGTCAGGGTGCGGAAGGCGCCACCGGGCTAACCTGTGAAATAGCTTTGGCGGCGGGGAGTGAAGCGCGCGGCGGAAAACAAACATAAACATTTAGAACAAGTGTTTCCCCTGATACTCTGTGGCAAGAAACAGTCATGACAACCGTTGATAATCAGGTTATCCGGAGTGTTTATCGCCGACGACTTCCTCACTTGCTCGGCGCAGGGTCTAAAAATAGGCCCTCCGTCAGTCTTTGGTGTTGAACCTACAACAGAGATCTTTGAGTGGCTCTGACATCACGCTGCTTTAGAATTCCCACTAAGACATTTATATTTAATTTCAACCAGGAAATAAAGAGAATGGCTGATAGAGTGAAATTTCACAGAGCATATTACAGGGCTATATGCATGAAAACGTAATGGAACTATATTCTTGTCCTTCAGAAACCCATGTCGTGCATGTCTGCGAATCCATGTGCATGGGTGTGTGTGTGAGGGAGAGAGAGAGAGAGGGGCGCCAGGACAGGGAGGGAGCAAGCGAGATGTCACAAATTCTCTAATTATCTCGGTTTACGTGCAACGACATTTGACAGACACTCATTTCGGTTATTCACACTTTTATTCTGGTACAGTCGTATCTGTCAGCTATTCACATTAGATCCAATATTAATACATGTCATTCACCAAAGCCTGCTGCTCTAAATATTCTGCTGCTTCCCTGTGGGACCCAAAATATTACAGTTTGCACTTTTTTTTCCTCCCAAAACTTATTAGACAAAAGAATGCGAATAATAAGGTGTCATTTTTTTTCCGGTCGGTGTGTTGTTTTGTCCTTACAGTATGTGCAAGCATCCGTGGTTGTATGCGTGCAGGAGTGTGTGTGCGTGCGTGTGTATTTTTTTCATTGTGCGCCCCCTGTTTATGTCACACTGATTGGTGCTTCTCCTGGCGACCGTTCAGCCGGTTTTTGCTCTCCACTCCAGGCAAGTGGAGACGGTGAGAGGGGAGAGGATGAGGACTCTGGGGGGAGCAACATCTTGTTTACGGCGTTACATTACTCCATCATCGACAGCGGCAGCTCATTAGGCCCCTTCTGACGGATGGGATCACATTTCCAGGGCAGAGTGGAGTGTGATGCTGTTACCTGGTCCTGGTCAAACACTGATGGTGCTCTTTGAGCGTGGAGTCAAAACTCTTCTCAGATCCCCGTGTGTACGGGCTGGTGACATTTTAGCTACTGCACCTAATCTAATTAAATTACCTGGAATAGCGCTGGGTGATATGTGCACAAAATCAAATATCACAATAACTTTGCATACCCTGATATCGAGATTGTGGCAATATTGAAAGGATAACTCTTTGTGTTTTCATAAAATATTTGCATACAAGAGATTTCTGATAATCAATCAATAATAATGTGGATCTGATGACCAAAATTGCATCCCTTTACTGTAATGCAACCTTTAAACCCAGAAAAAGACAAAGTCTATGTCATGTCACGATATTGCAATATCAATTTAATGTGGATATACAGTATTTAATACCCAGCCCTAATCTGGAATGGATTATACACCATAATTGTTTATTCAGGAGGAGTACAATGGTCAACTATACAGCTCCACTGAGGCCTCTGTGGTGCATAATTTGTATTCTTTGCCATGGACACACAAACAGAAAGTTTGGGCAAAAATGGAGCCAAGCTGAAGGGAAGTCAAGCAGGCAACACAGAAAAACACACACAGACACACACATGGAAATGTCCTTGACACATGGCTTGAGGTACTCAGGGGACAGCTGACAGAAGATGCAACAGCCTGGCTCTTGTAG
>OMLF01014160.1:34458-53584 GCA_900302615.1 Holocentrus rufus
TACCTTCTTTGAAACTGAACCCAACTACAATGTGTGTCAACACAGTTTAGGAGGCACAGGTTCATGGTTTCATGTTTAAGCGGTGCCAGTATTTGCTTTTGCAAAGGGCAGAGGGTGAAACATAACAGTATGCTGCACTGTGGGGGAGGTAGTAAAATGAATGATCCCTTTAGTGTGACAAATGACACTTTTTGTCTCCGGGTCTCTTAATCGCAGCTGGGGGTCACACCATTGACACCATGTCGCTAAATGATTCCTTTATCTGGTTGTTTTTTGTAATATAGCCCGGTTGTGACTTGTTAGCTGCTGGTAGTGATAAGAAGACAAACAATTTGCCTGTCCTCCACCTGCCAAAGCTACGTTGGAATTTTAACCAGAGTATTGACTGAGTGGGATTGCTTAAACTAAACAATTTAATGCTGATCTGTGTCAGGGTTCAGCTCATTTTGAATACTGCATGGCTGTAACCACAAGAGGGCAGGAGAGAAAGGGACTGGTGCTCTGACTGCAGTCAGGCCTGCATTTGGCAAAAGCTGAATTGCTTTCGCACCTCATCATGCCGGGCTCCACTGGATGAGAGATATGTCTACCTCACTGACAGATAGACACTGCAGTGGCACACTGAAGTGAGTGATTCACTTTGAATTCTACTTCTCAGCTTGTTGCCAACAATGCAATAAGTTCGCAGAGTGTTTTCCCTCTCTGTGCAAATACATGGGTGGCATGTTTCTCATTTCTTTGACATGATCTGATCCCCAACCCCCCAAATACTCCAGACTAAAATGTCCATCTAACAAAAGAAGCATAAAATTATTTGTTCTTCAAGTGTTCTTCAATCTTCCTTGTCTGTCAGATATTTTTTTCTCTGTAATTCATCAGTGAAATGGCATTTATAAATGCTTCCCATTGTATTGAGCAAAGGAGAGCCACTCAGATATACGATGGCAGTCACATGCAATATAAACTGGTACCCCCCCCACCCCCCAGGACATGTCTGGGTAAAACAGATTTGGTCACCCTACTTATTGTCTTAATGGGTGATAAATGCAGAATAACCCTCAGAGTCCCTTGGAAATTTGCTTGGATTCATGCAAAAGCATTTCTGTCTCCTTCTCTATTTGTTTTGGCTGTGGCGTGGGCGTTTTGGTTCAAGTAAAAAGGGGAATGACCCTGACATCTTGGGCAATGGTGGCTTTGGGACTACAAACAGGCCTTGGAACCGAGATGATCAATTTAACACCTACGCACCAAAACACAAATGGTACATACTGTCCTTACACAACCTCAGCACTTCTAACATGTTTGTCATGTCTGGGTTTGTTTGAATCAAAATGAACGTTATCCAAAAAGTAAAACATCAATGTTTAAACACGCACAATGTTAGATTCAAACTGCATTTTTTTAGTTTTAGGTTATTTATTTATTTAAGAAGGGACAGTGCACATTAATGAACATGAGGATTTGAGTCCACCATGTAAATATGCCAGATTTAGCCATACAGGTTAATTTTCATCTGTTGTCCCCTGGCAGGTTGATGGCATTTTAAAAGACAGAGAAGGAACATACAAGAAAATAATAAAAGACAAATAATAAAATTAACCAACTTGTAATAAAGGCTAACATTATGTTGTGTAATGACGTGTCAAAGGAGAAAGAGTTTTGGATCAAAGTCTTAAACCTCTGACATAATTCAAAGCACATAGTTTGGTGTTTCATAGCATTTGTTGGTGTACACCACATCAAAATTACAAAACACTTTTCACCGATTTCATTAAAAGGCTCAACTTTTTGAAAAATACATGATTTCAAAGCACGCTAAGCTTGTCTTTTAAGAATAAAATGGTAATTTTGCAGTTCAGCTGTTGACTCTGAGAAGTTGCTGCCTTTGCTCTCTGCCTTGCCTCCTCTTTGTGGGACCGGTTTTATGTTACTGAGTTTTGGCAACCATCCCTATCCTGGGAAGAAGTCATTTGGTGCACTGTCACACTACTTTACTAATACACCTTATCAAATTGAAGCACCTCATAAGCAATGTGCTCCGAAATTTTGACTTCTCTTGGTGGCCGCCCCAGTTCTGCCATTTTTGCGGTTTTAGAATACTTCAGACAAACAGTGCACTCAGTAAACCCCATTATCTTTGGTGCAGTCTTGCGCAAAATAGCAAAATTGACTCATAAACCTGTAAGATAACATTCCTATCAATGGATAATTCATTGGTTATGGGTTGGCATAGAAGTTGCCCTGTTGTTCCCTGATTAGCCCATGCGAGTTGCCATGTGTGTTAGCGTGCTTGAGCGTGTATAGACTGTGTTGTCCTGATTTTTCATCAGTGACCGGATCTCACCCTTATTTTACTCTTCAACACATTGCCATTTAGGTTATCTGAGTTCAAGGTAGACCCCCTTTTTCTCAATTTACTGTCAAGATGTACAACCCACAGGGCGATGCAACCTACAGTGACACTCCACGAGCAGGGATTTGGTCCAAATATCTGTATTAAGTCAGAAGCGACCTCAGCAGATGTGATATTGCAAAACTACATGACTGCAGCTAAGTAGACTTGGGTATATGAAGTGGTGTGTGTGTGTGTGTGTGTGTGTGTGTGTGTGTGTGTGAGTTAGAGAGAGAGAGCAAAAGAGAGAGAGAGAATGTTCCACACTGTTGCTTACAGCTGAGATAACCTCCCCCGCTGGTTGCGATCAGTGCTCCATCATGGAGGCAGCTGGAGTAATGACGTGACCTTTGAACCTCAGCCAGGGCCTGATCAAAAGGTGGATTTACTGATTAAATATTTTTCAGCTCCAGGCAATTACCCGACATCTGCCTGGCTGTTTGTTAGTCACTGTAATACTGCTTGTTGATTATCTCTAAAAGAAATTCCTTGTGTAAGTTGTTAGTATCAGTATCAGTCAGCACCATTACTTGTGTTATGCCGGAAGGCCTTGAAGTAGCTAAAATTCCTTATTCATACAGGCTATCATAACTATTTGGAAGGTACTCGCTTAAATTAAACTGGCAATGTCCCACATTTTTAGTTTGTCAATTATTACGTTTTTTTGCTTTCAGTTGCTACCTTCAGGGCCTTATGAAACCAACAACCTTAGCAACTGTCACAGCTGGCATGAATGCTGAGGTTATGACAGCAGTAATCTAGATAGACAGTTCATGCAGAGTGGATACGCAGTCAATGTGTGCAGTGAGGACAGTCTCAAAGGTTGCTGTTCCAGATAAGAATCATTCTTCTGACAATGTTTGTCCCTGTTTTATTCCCGGTCAGCAGCTATACGTTAAGACCAGCTGACACACAGAACACTCTTATCTCACGGGGACAGGCCAAAGCCACTAAGGACTACAACGACAGTACATACTGGAGCCATCCATATGGGCCATGTGCTGTGCTCTGTTCAGCCACTCATGTAGAGGAGTAGCTTTACTGTGTTTGTTGTGAGTATATAGTGATGAGTCCACCGGTTTGTACATTTGTACATTTTCATGTACAAATATGTTTCATGTGTCCTGACGTCAAGGAGATGGAAATGTCCTTCTCGACTCTACTAGTTTGCATGGCTAAATTAGACAGTTTGTCAGATAGTTTGTCTAGAAATTCAGATAAACAAATGGTTGGATTTCACCTTTAATGCTTTTGCCATCAGATTTTCAAAGCCTTTGTTGTATCACGCTAACTTATATGCCTTGTGTCTTGCAAATAAATAGAACTGATAATATCAGTGTCCCAGTAGGTGTTGATGAGGCTCGGCTAGGTGACTGTTCTGTCACCCGTCTGTCTTCAAGGCTTTATAAAGCTCAGCTTGGCTTCTCGGCAACAGGGGGTGTTCATAAAAGAATAAAACGAACAAGGGAGTAGCTGGGGGTGAGAAAGGACAAATGACATGGTGTGAAATGATGAATAAAAAAGAGAAAAGGAAATGGAGAAAAAGCCAAAGAGGTCAAATGCAATTTGGCTTTCAGCAGGCAGGAAGGAGTTTTTGCAGCCACATACTGGAAACTATCACAGAGGGAAATTGGCCAAATGTTTCACAGATGCAAGAGAATACTTTATCTCTTGTTGATTTTTCCTATTAATACATAATACAGTTTCAATATGTTTTTAAGTTGTAGTTTCCACTCACTGAAAGTGGATTTGTTTTTTGGCCATGCTTGAATAAAGTTTTAGTATCTTTGTAAAGTGTCTTGTGTCCAAATGTGTGTATATATGTGCTTGATTTGAAGATGGAATTGCTGTGCAGTGTGTCCTGCAATATGTTGTATAAGTTGCACATGCAACATGCACGATGCATGTTGCAATCACACAATGCAAGTATTGATGGAGTACAGTATGGACAGACATGCACTGAGTGCACAGTATATGCTAGCCAAAGTATGATTACGCAAAGGAATGCAAACTAATCTCTTGACATTAATGGCACTGATAACAATGATTAACCCTGTGTTACACTGTTAGCTTCCATTCAGATGGTGCAACATTTCTTGCTCATCACTCCTACTTCATTCATCAGTATGTGGAGATGCTTGTGGACAGTAATTTCTGCAGCACACTGATGCAGATGGGCAGATAAAATAAATACATCTGATATATGTGCTTTTCCGAGAGGGAAGAAAGAAGTTGATCACAGACATAGTTGCATGAATGTTTAGTCTTGCTATAAGTAAAATATGCAGTTAAAGTACTTTGTTGATCATGATGTCACCTTCTTTATTTTATAGCATTAAGACATTTATTTATTCCCCCCATGCATTCACTTTACATGCTCTGTCTAGGACACTATGTTTCATTGATTTCACCATTTACATTCTCCTTGTACAAAAACTTGAATTAGGGAGAGCAAATATATCACAACAGTTGGCCAAATCTCAAGTAAGAAGTCTTCTGGTTGCATGAACCTATGGTTGTGCGACAGAAATTATAATATTATCCAAATAGTATACACTAATTAGAAACCTCTCCATTCACTGTGAGAACACTATTGAGATTCCTATTCATCAAATGACATCGAGCCACAATCACAAAGTCCACAAGAGACAAGACAAACAGCAGCACGGCACACACTACCCTTTGACCTATTATTCGTGTTAGCTCATGATAGATCACACACACGCACGCACACACACCGCCGATATTGCTGGCTGTGATCCGAGATAGCTCTGTCTTGATACACAGCTCTGGAAATTTCATGTTAAACGATGTTAAATGATACTGTGTATTTGTGTGTATTCAGTGTGTGTGTGTCCATGCTTGTGTATGTATGCACACAGTATGCGTTATCAAAAATTCAATCACTGAGCATTCAATGCGATTACATTTCACATAGCTGATTGCATCTCTAGTCAATGCCTCCTGTTTGCTTTTGTCTGTTTTTACTGGCAGCCTTTTGCAGGCACTAACTGTAAACACCATGGTCCCATGCACTCAGCTCAAACAAATGGCAGGCAAGCAAATCACTAGGGATCAGCTTAAGCCCTTCTCTGTAGCTCTGAAATGTAAGCCTTTAAAAAAAAAACAACAACAACCTAAAACTAAACTAAAACTGCTTGTTTACAGAGTGAACACGGTGTCTTGTGGCAGTAAAGTTCAATTTGTTTGAAGAGTTAGGAGATTATATTGATTTTAAGTCTTACTCAGCACAAGAAAAGATATTTAAAATATTTTTAGGTTTCTGTAACACTGCATGTCATTTTGTATGAAGCACCCTACAACACCATAGGTGCATACGTTTTCATTATATTGACTCCAGTATGGATGGAGCCCCAAACACTGGCATCATAAGTGCTCTGCTCTTTGAGCAACACAGGACCAGATAAGCCACAAAAGACCTAAATGAAACTATAACAAAATGTACACGAAAGCAGGCACAAGGGCAAAAACCATTTAACAAATGGTCTACACACTCATCCCTACACTGCATCCAATGAGTTCACTACCAGGCTCTTCAAAGAAGACGTTATAACACAATATGCACTCAGACTCCAGACTCATACCATGAGTAAAAGAGTTTCAAAATGTCAACTCTCAGATGTCACTCGCTCATAATGATCTAACAAGTAACCTACAGTTATCCACTTCTCCTATTGCCTCTCTTCTCTTCTTGCTTTAATTTGCAGGTTCTTATTTTTCCTCAGCTGAACCTTCTTTCCCTCTACTCCATTTTTCACCCCCTCCAACTCTCCTTTATCTCTCGTACATGCCTGATATTATTTAAAAGCTCATCTCCTGTCCTTTCTCCTGCAATTCCGCCGTTCTACCTTGTCACCCTCAATCATGTTCTCACTTCTTTCACTTTGAGTGTCTTCCTGGCTAGGTCTTCATACCATTTTGCCTTTGTTTCTCCCTTTCATATGTTCAATGGCCACAGGAGATGGCTTGGCCACAGGACGGGTGAGAAAGGCCTTAATTTAGCAGACAAAAGCCCTTGCTCCCACAGGACTCCGTGTGTTAGAGAATTGGGAGAAGTTCTCGCTAAAGAAGCCAAAACTCCTCAAAAAATTAACGCAATGCGACTTTGTAGGTCTGTGCACACATATTAACGAATGTACATAGTGAATCAATGTCTGAATCAAAGTGTTTGCATGTGTGTGTGTGTGTGTGTATGTGTGTCCTTGTGCCTCCGCAGTGTGCTGACACCCACTGAAAGCTCTCCTCCCAGCAGGTGACCATTGAACCCTCAACCCAGTCCCCTGCTGAGGGAAACGGCTGGGGGGTGAGGTCCACTTCCACGGAGACACACAGCCCTAACACCTTCCCCCTCCTTCCCACAAGGCCTCACCCCTCAACCAGGCACTATAAAAAGTCAGCTCACCCTGCCGTTTTTCAGTCTCCAGACCAACACCACCCGGTAAGACAAACAATTGCTTCAGCTGTAGTTGGGACTCGGGTTGGATACGTGACAGGGAGTCAGCGCAGAATACTTTTGAGAAACTTTGTGTTTTAAAAAAAGTTGTATTTGGAAAGCACTTTGAACTGCCAGGGTGAGATTACTGCAGTCTTTCTAAAAAAAATTTTTGTTTTAGTTTTGATGAAGGTGTTAAGTATTGCCAAAAGTAGGTTTCTTTGGAAGGTGCAAAGGTTGGTGTGTTAACTTTAAAATCTAACTTAGAAAGAATGTATTTTATCTTGTGATGATATTTCAGCAGTTATTTGCAGGGTTCATTCCAGAATACTGTTAAAATTACTTCTACAGCCCCAACGCTTCTGTGTGTCTTAATTCAGAAATTATGGCTTAGGTAGCAGCCCAGAGCTAATCTCCTTGAATGGTTTACACCACTTTGTAGTCAGGCCTAATCTACCCAGATTACATCTTCTTTTAATAGGCTGGCAGATGCTTGGTAGTGAACTCATTGGATGCAGTGTAGGGATGAGTTTGTAAGTTGGAGCAAGTGTTAAATGTTTTTTTCCTTTGTGCGTGCTTATCTGGGGGTGCGGGGTGGGGGGTAGGGTAGTTTCTGTTCACTCCTTCTCATGTGCAGTCTAAACATGGTCTCATGGTCTCAAACATTGTGAAAGTGTCGTCTATATACACCAACTGTTGCCTCCTGTTTGCTCCTCAGACCAACATCATGAAATTCGTGGCTCTTGCTCTCGCCCTCCTGCTGGCAGTGGGTAAGTACTGCACCCGTTCCTCAGAGAACTCACACTTTTGAAAATCAGTAGGGCTTCATAGATAAATGAGCACTTGAATTGAATACTGACGGCTGTATTTTCCTTTCCTCTCTTCATCAACTTTTTCTCTCCTGCTGCTTTCTCCCCCCCTGGCCTCCTGCCTGCCCAGGCTCCCATGCTGCCTCTCTGCAGGCTGACGCACCCACTCCTCTAGATCAGATGAGATCTGGTGCCATTGCCTCTCTTCGACAACTATTGGATGCTACCAAGAAGTCCCTGGACCATGTCGATGATCCCGGTTTCACAGAGCAAAGGTAAATCTGTCCACTCAGTCATTACCTGTTTTGCTCTCCTTTGACTAATTCATACCCAGCCTTTCACTTAAGCACTTGTATATGCTCTTTTTCAGGTTTTTCTGTGTTAGTTGTTTTGTAACCACTTGTTCACTGATTCAACCTTTTGTTCAACATTTCAAGTTCACCATTTTGCTTTTGTTCCTTTCTCCCTCCTTCTTCTTTCAAGGGACCAAATTAAGCAACACATAGATTCAACAATGGAAAAGATCTTGGCCTTACAGCAGACCGTAGCTCCTTACACTGACAGCATATACGCCCAAGTGGAAAGTTGCATAACTGATCTGCGCACTAGGATGGAACCCCACACGGCAAAACTGGGTGAGGTCCTCAAGAAGCACATGGAAGACTACCGCACCAAGTTCAACGAAATCACCAGTGAACACAGAGCAGAGGTCGAAGAACTGAAGAACAAGATGGCGCCCAAGACACAGGAACTCAGTACATTGATTGAAACCAATTTGGAGGAGACCAAGTCTGCACTTCTGCCAATTTTGAATGTTCTGTCTGAGAAGATTAACGAGGGTATGACCAGCGCGAAGGAAGCGATTGAGCCCTACATACAAGAGTACAAGGATCAATTCAGCACTGTCCTTGAATCCATGAAGCAGGATGGCGGTAGTGACCTACAGGCTAGATTTCAGCCTGTATTGGAAGAGATTAGGGCCAAGGCCGCTGCTATTGGGCAGACCTTTTCTCAGAGCTAAACCCTCTCTATCATCTTTCTGTAACTAACCTCACCTTTCTGTCTCTTCCTTCTCCATTCCACCCTTCTCTCTATTCCTTCTCTCTTCACACACACACACACACACACACACACACACACACTCACACACACATACACCACCTCCTGAACATGAAGCCAAAGCCTGACTGATGCACTTTCTCTGCAACAAAATGGCAGGACTCTTGCTCTTTCTCTCTCCCATGCGCACATCTCACTTCATGCGCGCATGCTCAAGCACATGCAAGCAAAGACATACACAGACACATACATACTCAACACACACATGCTTTAGCATGCACGTGCCATGACCAACTGCTTATGTTTTGTGTAGGAATTGTATGTGAATATTCACAAGTATCTGAATCTCTGTGTAATGCTGCTTGTCTGATGAAAACTGTGATGCAATGAATACAGCTCAATAAACATTTGACTGTTTCATACTACTACATTCTCTGATGTTTAATTTGACAGATTCATGCCAGTCTGACATTTCTACGCTAGCTGTTCTTTTTTTCCCTTAATGCAGCCACAATATTTGCCTTTACACACATTTATTTTTAGCTGATCGCTTCAACAACACAATATGACTTTTCCACGTTCCTCTCAATGGCAGCATTTATCCTGCAAGTCAAAATAATAAAAAGTCAGGATTCACAGAGGGCAAAGAGTGGGCAAAATAAAAGATCAGAACCCCATTTCACTTTAACTGACATCATCAATCACTATTGCACCAACTAAATTACCTGTGACAGCGATTAAAATGTTTTAATTTAATCTTCATCTTTCAGTTTGCACCTGTTAAATGAGTTGGTAAAATGAGCTCTATGATGGACTGAGCTATTGTGCCCAGGTCTAAATCCTGTATATTTCCTATGAGACACAAGGCACAAGTATCACTTTATATCACTGTTTGAATATGGCTAATTTTAACTAAAGAAAATAAATTTATGCAGCTGTGAAACAAACCCATTCCCTTCAGCTCCCAGGAATGTCACCATGTACATTCAGCCTTATTCTAGTGTTTTTGACCTGAACAGGTTTTAAGGTCAGAGCGCCTTTTGTAAAGGCATGATTGATCACAAGGTCAATTGGAAAACACTATATTAATACAATCTGTTCTACATGATAACAGCATCCAATAACGTGAAATATTTTTTGCCTTTGGCCCTGTAAGATGTGATTAATGAGCTGATGAGGGCAGAGATTCAGCCTATTGACAGGCTGGAGACGAGGTGGGTTTTATTACGGAGAAGCTCACTTCTCTGCTTTGGATCCCTCAGGCTGGAAGCACTCAACACCATGCCATTGTAGAGCCACATGGGGCAACCCCCCCACCACACACACACACACACACACACAGATCACTACCAAACTATTAAATCATGACTCAGTCTCTTTGGAAATTATTAGCATTATTCACTATATTCATAAAATGGAAGTTTTCACCTGCTGCAATGCCATGCAAATGTGGTAAAGTGAGACAATGATGCATAACCAATGAAAAGAGCCCTCCCACATAGCCTCCAAGACCTGGCAGCATTAATTGTAGTCAGTAATTACAGAATAACTGGCTCCCCAATTAGGGTGGTGTTGAAACTGTGATCCAGGAAAAATGAGCTATGAATAATAAAAGCAGTTAGTGGCCATCCACATCTGTCCACACCCAGTAACACTGGGCTGATTACAATGTTATTAATGACTTACTGGTTGGACAAGTCAAGCTCTACTTTAAGCTTTAGGCTATAGGAACTAATAGTAGTAGATCTTATTGCACGCAGGGATTTCTAGATCTTCCGTGTGGTTATTGTGCGCGTGCATATTTGTATGTGCGTTTGTGTGTGTATACACAGCTCTTGTGTGCACATGCAAGCATGCCTGCGCAATTGTGATTAGTGCATGTCAATGGCTCTATGAGTATTGTAATGGATGAGGGGGGAACAGTGGTCCCCAGTGAGAGTCAGGGTGTATAAAACCTGCTTGTTCCTGGACACAGACAGCCACTACCCATCCAGAACTACAACACTGTGCTCAGCTATCAGGGTAGCTGGAACTGAGCTGGGACAAACAATATCAGACGATTTTTGCTTTGAATTCTATGCTGGACAGGGAGGGTGCACACTTGGTTTACGTCCGATACTGGAGTAATGACAGGAGTTGTTAGTTGTGGTCAGAGGTTGAACTCCAGACGTGAGTGAACAGACAAAGCAAAAAAGGAAACTGAAGAGAAAATCCATTCATCTCATTCATCTTGTAGACCATCAGAGGTGCAGCAGACACAGGCATGGATAGTAAGTATCTTGTTACTATTTGTTCAGTGGTCAAAAATGTATTTCTCACTCCAATATTGTTGAAAATGTAACTCTTCTCTCTGTTTCTCTCTTATTGGATCTCTGTCCCCATTTGCTCATAAATGATCAGTCCACAGTAAGAGAAATACCAGGAAAGCAATAAGGCCCAGCTTTAATTTAAGTTAGTTGTAAATAAATTCTTCTGTTGCACTTATTGTAAGTCACTGTGGATAAGAGCTTCAGTTAAATGCCTAAAAAGTAAATGTAATTGTTTTTCTTTTGTTTAAAAGTTAACTGACTGTATGCTTATAAATGTGATTGCTAATAGTCATTCATTCAGAACAGTACTTTCATCTGGGTAAAGAGACAAGGACAGGAAGCTGCTCCACATAAATTACTATACTGCCTCCTCTCCTCTCCTCTCCTCTCCTCAGGTCCTCAGCTGTCCCAGAGCTGTGCACTCGCCCTGCCCTGCTGTGCAGAGGGTGGGTTGCCGACGTGCTCCAAAGCCCCCCAGGTGAGCGGGGTCAGAGTTCAGCTAGAGATGTGTGCCCTATGGCAGCAGTTTGATCAGCTGGGCACTGAGATGATTGTTACAAAAGCTGGGAGGTACACATGCCGTGACATACAGTAACACATCACTTACAAATAGTGTCCAATACTTTCTCTTGTTTTTTCTTTTTATTTGTCTCTCTTTAACCACATGGCGCCCCTCTGTATCTCCACTGCAGGAGGATGTTTCCAACATTCCAGGTACGAATCTCTGGGATGGACCCTGCTGCTGAATATGTCCTGCTCATGGACTTTATCCCAGTAGATGACAAGAGATACAGGTCAGACACACAGAGCAAAGTGTGCAATGCACAGTGTGTGGGCAGAGTGATAGATGGTGCTTTTGCCAGCTTAAATAGACTTTCAGCTAAATTCTGATATGTTCTGCTATTTCAAGATAGGTCATGTTGGTCAAGCCTGAAGCCCATTTTTCCTCATCTTTTAAACCAGGCTTATTTGGTATAGTCATATCTAAGTGTGTGTGTGTGTGTGTGTGTGTGTGTGTGTGTGTGTGTTAGATATGCGTTCCACAGCTCATCGTGGTTGGTGGCAGGCCGAGCAGACGTTGCAGCCCCAGGCAGGATGCACTTTCACCCAGACTCGCCGGCTCGTGGAGCCCAGTGGATGAAGCAGACTGTGTCCTTCGATGCTCTCAAACTCACTAACAACCTGCTGGATGACAATGGACATGTCAGTCAATCTCTTGATAAATTTAACTCTCAAGTGACTGGAGTGCGGTAGGCCTAGTCACAGAAACTTGCAGTATCCTGAATGCATCCACACACAATATCACACATGCTTTTTCACTGGCAGTCTTGCACTGCGGTGCGTGATGGGCGAAATTCGCTCTTTATGTGACTTACATGTGTGTGTCTCCTTGTCCATTTCCACCAGATGATACTGAACTCTATGCATCGGTACCAGCCACGTTTCCATGTGGTGTATGTGGATCCAGCTCCCAACAGCCATTTGCACGCCCACATGAACTTCTGCTCCTTCTCTTTCCCTGAGACCCGCTTCATTGCTGTCACTGCCTACCAGAACCACCGGGTAGGAAACCCAGTGTTGTTAGGCATCAGACCTGATCCTCTGGTAGTTTATGACGTCACCCAGGCAGATGCTTGCAAACGAATGATGCAGCTACTGAGTTGTGAAGCTCAAGCCTGGAGAATTGTCCCAAATCCCATCTACATTGTGGAACAGTTACATATTTATTAGGGAGTTACATATGTATTGGGGAGATTTTCATCAAGTACCTAGCTGATATTGTGTACTTATAATACATAAGTTAATATCCACAGATGTGAGGTTTGACGCATTGGTCTAGATATAAGAACCTGGGTTAAAGCCTCCATACTGCAGGTCTCCATCCTGCTGAAGTCCTTGAGCAAGACACTGAATCCCACCAGCTCCAGGACTGCTGCTCTGTAGCTGATCCTGACCTCTGACCTTACTGTGGAGGCAGGAATGAGACAAAAGAATATCTCTACAGAAATACATAAAAATGTTTATTAAATCATTATTATTGTTTTTATTCTTGTTATTGTGCATATATTTCAAATGTGCATTAGTGAAAAGATAATTAGATTCCCTGTTTTCTTCCCCCTGTATCTCCTAGATCACTCAGCTGAAGATTGCCAGCAACCCCTTTGCTAAAGGCTTCAGAACTACAGACCCTCAGGACTGGTGAGAGACAACTTGGCTTCACTATCAATCATTAAGGCAAATGGGTGTTGCCACAACAACAAAATACAGTCAGAACTGATTACAGCTGGTGAGATACAATAAACCTGAGTATTTCCATGAATAAGCCAACGGAATTCAAGACTAGACCACAGTTTATCTCTTTCACTCTTATCAGCTGGTAAACAGTGATAAGGGAGCAGTCCGTCTGATAGCAAAACTTTGTAAACTAGGTGGAAATACTGGAAATGGTTTCACACTTCCTGTGATGTTGGCCATATATGGTAAAACTGAGAGGGGAGTTCTTAGAAAAGTCTGAAAGGTTGTATCAGGTGTGTGCATGTGCATGTGCATGTGTATGTGTATGTGTATAGGTATGTTTGTTTACAAGGTCTGTGTGGCTAAATAGTGTACAACATCAGATAATAGCAAATGCAGAATTGCCTCCAAACTAGCATTGCCACTGCCATATTACCATTGTCTTTAAATACCATTGTAACTTGTTTATGTGTGTGTGTGTGTGTGTGTGTGTGCGCGCGTGTGGGAAGGGCCGGCAATGCCAGGCCCCTGGGAGTGTGGTGCCCAGCAGAGGGCAGAGCTGAGCCCCACACCACAACAGCCAGAGAGCAGAAAAGCTGGGGATCAAAGACTTTGGCCAGTAAGTTGTGTCTCTCTCAGTCTAATGGTCTGTGCTGGATTCAGAAATTTCATATAGTGTGTCATTCATGCATTATTAATGGAACATTATTCATTCACTGTACATTGTTCAATTAGTCAGTGTCAGCAAAGGGCTCAAGATAGCAAATAACTTCAAAATTCAGTAATGATCTTTACTTTCATGGCAGCCATCATCACATATTTTCATACTCACTTGGATGGATGGATACATCCATCCATTTTCAAGATGCCTATCCATTCAAGTTGTGGTGGCAAGTGGACCGGCAATGTAGCCCAGGCCCCTCCTTCCCCAGCAACTTTCACCAGCTCTTGCTCAAGGATCGTACGGCTTTCCCAGGGCAATATGATGGGCCAACAAAACCTGGGTTGTGCCCTGAGGACTCCTCCAAGTCAGATGTACTCCAAAACCCGCTCCTTTCTTTTAGTCACTACCCAAAGCTCATGACCGCAGGTGAGGGTCAGGACAAAGACTGACTGATAGAGAACTATGCCTCTCAACTCAGCTTCTACTTCACCAGTATAGTCCAAAACAGTGCCTATAATACTGCAGGTCTGCTGGTCCATCTCACAGTCTCTCTTACCCCCGTTTGTGAATAAGCCCCCAAGATACTTGAACTCCTCGCCTGGGGACAGTTAATCCCCCTTCTCCCATCTAGACAGGGCATGCCACTTTTTTCCTGGAGAAAGCGATGGTTCCAAACTTGATGGTGCTGACTCTCATCCCGACCACTTCCTACTTAGAAGCAAACCATTTTAGTGTTTGCTAGAGATCACACCACAATGAACACAGAAGGACAACATAATCCGGAAAAGGCAGGCATGCTATCCTAGTGCCACCAAACTGGATACCATGCAGACCTTGACCCTTATATTCTTTCCATTAAAAGCATAAAAGGAGACAAAACACATATTTGCCACAGTCCAACATTCACCTTAAATGAGCTTCACCAAATAACTCAAACTAGCAAACCTGGCATCCCGTACTCTTCCGGTACCTCCCAAAGTATACCTCAGTGTGCACAGTCATAAGCCCCTCAGTTATTTGCAGAAGGGTGGCGAAAAGTGCTGCACTGTTCCATGGCCAGGCTGGAATCCACAGATCCTCTTGAATTCAAGGTTCAGCCTCCTTTTGCAGCACCACAGCATATGCTGTTGTAGACAGGATAAGAACTGCGGTCCCCTGATAGTAGATACACACCCTCTGGTCCTCTTAATTTAAAAAAAAAAATATGAGAACCATCATGCCTGCATGCCAAACCTGGGGCCCTGTCCACAACATCCATGAGACAATGCCCAGGGCCTTCAGCATTTCTGGACGAATCTCATCCACTCTGCACCTTTGCAACTGTGGAGCTTTCTGACCACTTCAGAGATCTCAGAGATACTTCCTCTTGAACAGATGCCATATGTGTTGACATTTTCATATTAGTCATTCTTATTTTCTACTCAGTACAATCGCGTGTTGTAGTTCTCTCTCTCTCTCTCTCTCTCTCTCTCTCTCTCTCTCTATGTATCTGTCTCTTTCTCACTACTTCTCCCCTCTCCTGTTTTTGTTTAGTTTGTGTATTCAAAACCCAAACCAGAACTTGATGATTCTGATTATTGGAGTGGGCCGGTGATTTAGATCTGAGAGAAACATGATGCACCAACTTTGTTCTCAATCTGATTAGTACCTATCTATGTATGTTCTCCTGCGTCCACAGGACAGGTAGACCCAGCCCCCCTGTTCGTAGAGCAGTGTGGACTGCTCCCCCACTGTAAAGACTCCTTGGGATGTACCATGGAGAGAAAAGATGGGGAAAGCACGCTGCCGTCTTCTCCTTTCCTCCCTCTTCCATCCTACTGGGACTGTCCAGGTTCAACTCCAGAAAGAATGAATCTGGGATAAGACAAGAAAGGGGAAAGAAAGGTGGACTGACTGTGCTGTGTAAATATTCAACTGCATGCTTGTTATGTTCATGTTGGTTTAAAATTACCTTGTGTTTCATGTTGTGTATTTCATTATGAATGTTTTAAAAAGACAAATGTCACATCAGGACCATAAATCTCTATAGGAATATCATAAGAATATTGTAATGATGCCATTGGAGTTTAACATTCTCAAAACGTTTTCATTACAGCATGTATCATATTCATACAACAGATGTATATCCCTTTGGTTGTTTGAGATGATAAAACTATATTCCAAACCCTTATCGGCTTTTCCTAATTATATTTGCACATAATAACTTGTTTAGAAGAGGTAAACTGTTATTTGCACAAATGTGAAGAGTTCCCTGTGAGCTGCAACGCGAGCAACGTGAAAACTACATTACCCAAAATGCAGTGTCCTAGAGCTGTATGTTGGCTGAGCAGATTCAGGGAGATGACATGTATTGCTGCCCTCCAAATAAAAGTGTTTGTCACTCTGAAAAAAACTAATAAATATGAGGTTCACAATAACAAAAATCATATGAACTCACTCAGACAGTGAAAATATTATGGAGTCTAACTACAGCTTTAAAATAAAAGAAGCATTGACAAAGCACAGCCTTTCTGAAGGTCGATATTGATGAGTAGGAACAACATCGACCGAATTTCTCCATATTGATACTATGACGATTGCAGGGATGGCTATTGGTGCTTTCATAAGATATTTAGACACAAGAGATTTTATATATATGTAGGTATACAAATATATAATGATCATCATGTGAATAGCAGATAGCAGCAAATAATAAGAGTGAACTATGGCCATCTAGGAACTATGGGCATCTAGGTTGAAAACTGCATCTCCTAACTACATACTAAATTTAAAACCAAGAAAACACAACATTTATACCATATCACAATATTATGAAGTAGCATATATGGGCATACTTTTTATTGTGCTTAGTGATGTAATGATAAACTAAAAGGTCAGTAAAATGACTTGCAGTCAGTGATTTTTTTCCTGAAAGCATTCGTTTTCTATCCGTCTAACACCACTTACTTCTTGTGTACTGAATTTCCCTCATAAAATGTCCTAAATATATCGCAATCCAACTCCACTCAACAAATTTTAAGGTGACTGAATTCCGTTTGGTGGGCTTGCCCTCCGCTACATCCATGTGATAATGTTTTTGAGTTTTATTTTTTAATATGCCGACCGGAAGTCCTGTGTTTTATTGTAGCTTGACGGTGGTGATGCTCCGCCGCTCGCAGCTCAAGGATGCAGCGGGGTGCATGGAGGAGGAGGAGGAGGAGGTAAAAGACAGGAAGGCGGAGAGCAGAATGAACGGCTCGCTAAAGGGGAAGGATGCGGATTATGGTGGCCTGTCAGCCTGCCTACCGACGATGGTTTTGGTCGTTTGAGAGCAGGATGTGCGGAGAAAGCGACAGAGGCCTTCGGTTTGTTGATACACGGCCCTCGGAGGTAGAAACGGCAGACACCTTTTAAATTCCCCGTCGTCTCTTAGAATTAGCGGTAACACTGAGGGTTGCCAGGTTTTATTCTGAGGGTGTGATTTCCCCAAGTCTCCGCATTTGAGTGGTAGTTTTTCGGGGTGTAAAATTGGTTTATTCTCAGGTTATAAAACTGTTTTGAACGCTTTATTAAAAAATCAAGGGAAGAGCTCGGTCGAGGCTTCCCTGTTCATATTGTGGTTCAACTGCCATGATGGTCGCAACCGTCATTTTCGCATCATCACCACCTGATCTCCTCTCCAGTGCTGCTGCGGCCGGGATGTCAAACTGAACGGAGCGCTGTTCAGTGAAAGCTAAAAATACCAAAACATTCAACCTTATTGTGTTTCATCATGGAGGCTTTGGCGTTACACTACTGGGCGACAAGCCTGTTTATATGGACGACTTTGGGTCTGCTCAGCAACGGTCAGATCGCACCGGACGCCTCGGGCCTGCCTTTCTCCATCCGCGTGCCACTGCGTCAGGTTGCTCGCGCTGAACCCCCACCGCCTCTGTCACCTGCCGCCGCTGCCGGGCCGCGCGAGCGCGTCACCTCCGGGAGGTATGCGCGCAAGCGGCGGGGAGCGGCGACGGGCGGCATCAGCTTTGTGGAAATGATTGATAACCTGCGTGGGAAGTCCGGTCAGGGCTACTACGTGGAAATGGCCGTGGGCTCTCCCCCGCAGAAGGTAAAGGTCTCCCTCTCTCTCTCTATGTCAACCTCTCTCTGTCAGTTTCTCCCTCTCGCGCTTGTCCTTCCTGTCCTTCTAGCATGACAAGTCAACACTGACTTGTGTTGTCAAAGTGCTCTTGTGGATGCTGATACAAATGAACACGAAATACACATAAGTTAAAGCAAGTTTATACATGTAGGTGCTTCAACAGAGTAAGATAAATTAACAATTAGGCTACATAACCCCCCCCAAAACTGCAATAAATCAAAACTTCAGGGATTACAGAATGGTTTAGTTTCTCAGTAGGTCTGCTTTGTGTTATCTTTGTTAGTTTAAATCCGCAAATTAAGTCAAATAAGTACACTCTCTCTCTCTCTCTCTCTCTCTTTTTTTTTCACACCACACACACACACACACACTCACACACTGTCTGTATCTCTGCTAAAGACACATGACCAACTAGTGTAGATTGTGTGAGACATCGCCCCTTACAAAAAAAAAAAAAAAGCCATAAAAGAGGTGTAGACAGATGCCATACAGATATCATAGCAAAACTACAGGAATAACATAGGAATAGAATAGGATGAAATATTACATTGGGGATGAAAATTTCCATAGAGTTATAGGCTCACTATAAACTCATCATTAAACACCATATAAACAACTAAATGTCAAAATAGTCACTGATGAGTTTCACAGGCACAGCCATTTATGCATCAAAATTGTAGTAGAAAATACCAGCAAGTGTAACAAGTTCATTACTGAGTCCTAGTTGTATTGTGACACCACGCAAGACAATTCTAGGGTTGCAGCAGTATGAAGGATACCACACCTGTAGTATGCTGTTGTTTGGACTCTAAGATATCTGCAGTTATTGGGGTGAACAAGTGAAGTGAAACACCCTCAAAATAACGGAGTCTGTTGTCCAGCACTGTTGATGTCCTCTGCAATGACAGATGGCCTGCAAAGTGCCTGTGTGTGTGTGTGTGTGTGTGTGTGCATGTGTGCATGTGTGCGTTCGTGCATTTGTGTGTGGAGAGAGAGAGTGAGAGAACTGAACGATACAGAGAGATAATGGAACCATTAATTCTGCAGAGAGAGAGTGCCAGCTGGGTGCAGCTGCAGGGTACAGG
>OMLF01014166.1:16608-33119 GCA_900302615.1 Holocentrus rufus
TCCGCTCAAAAGTTGAGACATTATTTGATGTAGTAATGAGTCATTCTATTTTGCACAGATGATTATGGCTATTTGTTTTACATTTAATATGATTAACAACACGAACAACCAACGCACAGAAATCCCGAAATGATCACCAAGAACAAAATCTGGGCTGTAAACAAAGCTGGCAGGCGACGACGCTCCGCATCCAAGACGCTGCTGGTGGAATTTGAAGCTGTGCAGAGACGCAGTAAAAACGCAGCGCTCACACAACGCAGCCGTTACGCAACGGAGACGCATCTGGTGGAAGTTGGGTGCTACAGCTCCCCCACCATAATGTCCTAGCATCAGACCATAGAGCAGCTTCAGCATCTCTTGTCCACCAGACCCAAAGCTGTCTGCCCATCTTAACTTTAAAATGCCATTTGAAATATTTTAGTGTTAGCGGGATGAACTGCTGTTTTCAGTCAAAACATAAGAAGCCAAATCAAATCAAGACAAGACATGCCTCAGTATTCTAGGCCAATGGTTCCTATATGCCCCGGTACTTCTGTTTTTTTTTCTCCAACCAGGTAGAAAATTGCATTCACCTGGCATCCCAGGTCTAATTTCATTCCCTAACGTTAATACACCAGTGGATTGAAAACCAGCAGTACTGTTGATGCTAAGGATCAGAGTTAAGAACCTCTGTTAACTACGGCAATTAAGCCACAAAGTTCCTCTCTGAATAGTCTAAGTGTCTTAGATCAGGCTTGGCTTAGGAAATGCCCTACAGCTCCCCCATAATGTCTTAGCATCGGACCATAGAGCAGCTTCATCATCTCTTGTCCACCAGACCCAAACTTGTCTACCCATCCTAACTTTAAAATGCCTTTTGAAACATTGTGCTTCTAGTGTTAGCGGGGTGAAATGCTGTTTTCAGTCAAAACATAAGGGGCCAAATCGAATGAAGGCAAAACATGTTACAATATTCTAGGCCAAGGGTTCCCACATGCCCAAGTACTTCTGGTTCTCTATCCCAGCAGGTAGAAAATTGCATTCATCTGGCATCCCAGGTCTAATTCATTCTCTAATACACCAGTGGAATGAAAACCAGCAGTACTGTTGGTGCTAAGGACCAGAGTTAACCACAGATTACTTGGTAGTAATTCTCACCCAGCAGAGCACCCAGAATCAGCATTACAGTAAATTAGTGTGTTGTTCCCTAAACAGCATGTCCAGGTGTCATGGCACTAATCAGTCTGGTAACGTCTTCTCTTGATGTTCAGATGTTCAGCAATGCAGATGCTGCCATCAGAATTTTTATATGGGTATATACATTATCTTTTACTCTGGGTAAACAAAGATATATGAGCTATAGGTCTTTGCTTGTTTGCAAAGTGGATGATTGGATTGAGACTGACAACTGAATTTCTTGTTATCATACTGAATGAGTATTGCCAAATGGATTTCTCAGCTAATGCCCTCTTGCCAAAGATAATAAAAGTGAGTCTAAAGTGTTAGCTCCATGCTTTTGCCTTGATAAAATAAAATCAACACTAATAACTCACTACAACAACTAAATGAGTAACTTTACTGCTATTAAACACTTAGGCTTACCACGCTAATGGTAGATTCACAGTTTAGCCAACTTTTCTAATGTCGTAAAAATGACATAATTTACATACTTACTTCTATACCTTCAAACTTATGTACTGAAGTACACATCACAGAACGGCTGTAACTCTCCTGGCATCTTTGAAGATGAGAAGACTCAACGTTCAGACTACATAAAGGAAAAATATTGTTTAGAGTCCAGCTTGTTTAGAGTCCAGTTATATTTGTTTATTTATTGGTTTGTGTGTTTACAGCTCTCCACCACAGCTCACCACAGCACGTAGCTTTGCTTAGCTTAGGCTGGCTGTGGAAAAATGGTGCTGGTGCCAATAGGGTTAAACAGAGCCATACTGTGATTGGCTCAACTGTGAAAACACATCTGATTTGTGAAATTTGTGACATTTGTGAAACTTTCAGCTGCCAGAGAAGTCTCAAAAATCAAATGCAATGGAGTCAACACAAATCCAAATGAATCTGTAAATAAATGTAGCTGTTCTCACATTTGTTTCATCTGTATATATTATCATTAATCACTAAAACAAATGCATCTGTCTTTTAAAATAACACATTTTTGGTATCTAGTATCAATACAAATTGTTGCTGCCATTTCATCCTATCAATATCCTAATGTTATTTTGATTGTTTATGCCTTGGTACAGCTGACACGATACATATGTCACCTTTACATTTTCCTTTATTCTTACTTCAGTGTATTTTACTGTACATGACCATTGTTTCACAGCATGAAAAGCAGAGCAGCAGGGCGAAACATCTGTTCTGTTAAGCAAACTAAATGGGAACAACACACAAATGGCTCTGGAGAACTACTACTGACACTTCGCCAAAGGCCTCCTTGTGACTTTGTGTTGTTGCTGTTGTTTCTGTTTCAAGGGCGTGATTGTTCAGTGTTCTTTGTTGTGAGAGAAAAGCTGGCAGCCAGCAAATCACAGGCTTCCAAGAACAGCCGCCACCCGGTGAGCGTCAGACGTTGTCCACACCCACTTTGTACCTGCTAAGTGAAAACCACTTCCATGTGTCCGTGTGTGTCAGAGAGGGCAAAAGAGGTAAGGGAAGAAGAGAAAAGTTTTTGCCATCTCGATGATCTCATCGAGGCCATTTATGGTATTTTAGGAATACTGAAGTGGTCTGCAATTTTGTTCTATTAACGCCTCAAATATTATTTAAAAATATATACATTAAAGCTGCCATTCGGCATGATTTTTATGTAAAAATGAACCTGTCTTATTAGCGGGCTGCAAGGGAGGACAGTGTCCCATCCCCACCAAGTGCAAAGCAATAGATTCATCCTGTTTACCCAAGTTATATTCTGGTGTATCAGGGTATATGAAGTATGGTCAGCGGTCAGCAGGAAAATTACATCAACCACAGGAAGAGACAAATTGAAACTGAGAAAATAAAAATATACAATATTAGATAGTTGGGTGCCACAAATAGAGGTAATAGAGGAATATTGTGATTGATAATTGATTGATCATCTACTTGACTTGGGATACTTGGGTTTGAGCTGCAGGTGATACCCTGAGGTAGCTTAATATGACTTAATTAAGGCGGGGCCAAAAAAAAAATGCAGCTTTAAATGCTCATAGCTATATTATATTTAAATTATTCTATATTACTCATTTTGTTTTCAAATATATTGTGACCGAGTATAAGAACACTATTTGTCATGATATTTGCAAATAAAAGCGCAGAATGTGAAGTCCTTACAGTCCTGGAAACTGATTGGCTGACAACAGTAAGTAATTTATTACTGAGGGAGCCAGTCATGATCAAGTCTACAGTAGTTCTGATGTATTTACTAGAAATTAGTGCAAAACTCCCTACAAAAATATATAGATTTTTTGAAATGCAATCACTTTTTTAATCATATACTGTATGTTGGGTCTCTTTAAAATAACTAGATTTTTAGCATTGCACCTTTATCCTTATTTACCTCAACTCTCCCACTCAGTTAAACACTTTAATTTCTTTATGTCCTCCTTATTTTGAGTGCCTTCCAGAGCTTCATAAAATCCCACCTTGACTAGGGATGACCTGCAGGATGCTACCATTTCTCATGGCTCCCTTTGGCAGACTGCCGCAGTGAAGGAGGTTAAGGAACACAGAGGTCAGTAGTAGCGCACACAGAGCTGGCATGGGGCGGCTGCTCCTTTATCATGAACCAGCCACAAGCTGTCAGCCATGATAAAGTAGGAAGAGACGGCTGGTGCTCATTCAATAAAAGACTCATTTTTCTGCTTAAAAAATGGCGCAGTGTCTACGAGAGCCTTCTCGCATGCCCCAAAATATCGCAGTCGTCATCACACCATTGAGACCTGCTTCATCTGTTACAGGTAATAGATTCCTTATCGCGAGCCGTGGCAACTTATCCTAAAACATCGTTCCACCATTATGGAGGAGGGACTGCGGTCAGGGCAACATTAAGAATGCCCTCCATGAAAATCCTTGGATGTGTTAGGATATTTAGTGTCATGGAAAACACCCAAGCTTTGGAGACCATCCATTTTAGTGATTGGATGGGCTTTCCCTCTCAAATTGTAACCTCTCTCCTGCAACTCCAGACTGCCGGAGATGTGTCCAAAAAAAATCTATACTGATGAATGGTTTGATTGCTGTACTCAATATGCGCAGGCCTGGAATCAATACTACACACAGGAGAGATGAGGATCATAGCAGATATGCAAACCCAAATGGTGCTGCAGACAGGCAGCAGGAGTGTGAACATCCCCTATAATGATCTATTTGGATTCTCTAGAAGGCGTGATGCCTACATGTGCTTCTCCTAGTATAAATTATTTATCACATTTAAATACAGTTGCCTCAGTCAAAACAAAACTGTTTTGCTTTGTCATTATCTGACAGTTGAGCGTCTCTTTATTTTATTGGGGGTTCTTTTTTATTTTAGAATGAATATTTAATGATTTCTTACTGAAAGTTCTGCAAGCTGGTGACTGACTTTTTGCACAGGCCTTGAAAACAGAAATCCCATCCAGTTGTTTTATGCATGAGCTAAACATTGTGTTGCAGTAAATGTAGAATTCCACAAGAACTTGAGGCAACAACAGAAATTTGAGAAATGTTATTTTTCTGTCTTTGTAGTATTTCTCAATCCATAAGTGCATTAAAGTGCATTGCACATGGAATAAAAATCTTTTTAAATCTGTTGGACTTGGTCTCAAAGAATAAAAAAAAACTTTTATTCCATGTACAAGAAGTCTGATAAATTTGTGCTTTAATGGAAGTTTGCCCAAGTGACTGATTGTTTCTGGTGTAGTTTATCTGATTTTGGCTACCTGTGTCTCTTGTGAACAACACTTGCTTTATCACCTGGCTGCAAAAAGAATTTAAAGATAATAAAGTAGTTAAAGTTGAAGTTGAAGTTTGTCTGGTTTTACACTTCACCAATGAAATGAATAATGTCATAATATTTTCCTTTTGCACAGTGGAAGGAAGGGTTGTCCAAAGGGACTGCTTTGCCTTTGGCTTATTTCAGTTATGGAGATTTTCAATGTAATAAGACTGAATATATTTCTCTCATTAACAAACCAAGAGTCCTCAATATACTTTGTCACTTTTGATGCGCAAGATGTGGCTACATTATCAAATATGGTGCCCTAAGGATAAAATTTTGAGTTCAAAGGGTTGTATTTTGTCGCTCCTTTTTTTTTTTTCTTCTTCTTTTTTTTAAATAATACTTTGAATCCAAATGAAAACTCTGAACTTTCTCAGAGAAGGAAACTAAGAATTGTTGATGTTGAAGGATTAGCACAAGGGTTGGCTATATTATGTGGATATTCCCAATCATGTGACTGTGTTCATCTTCGTCTCTTTTAAAGGATTTTGGTGCTTGATGTAAAATTGAAATGTTTGCCTGCTGGTGTTTGAACTTTTACACTTTGCCTGCCTGAATTTCATAATGTGACAAAACGGTAATTATTGTTGACTTGCTCATATGAGGGAGCTTCTATTTTGCTGTGATTGAAATAACACAACAGCAATTCAACCTAGAGCCCATTCCTAATAGCGTTTGCTGTTTCAAACACTCCAACAAAAACTAAAATAACCTATATGTGGGGGGAAAAAATCACCAGTGGAGGATGGAAGATGAACAGAAAAGGGGAGAAAAGGATTAACCTCTTCTGTAAGACCTGCTTCATGTTTCCAGCTAAAGTTAAAACAAATCTTAGCACCACAAAGTGAGTGTTTATTTGCCATTATGCAAAACAGAAATATTGCTTCACAGTTTTAATAAAACTGCCTTTGAAAAGGACAAAAATGGCCCTTAAAATTAGATCAAATGGCGAAAAAGTCCATCTGAAAACGATATGATTTTTCGCCTTGGCGCACTGTATCAGAGAAAGCTTCAACTAAATGCCTTCCCCCACCTCGACAGCAGATATCTCTCAATAAGTAATTATAAAGGGATGAAATCCAAACTAAAGGGAGCTGTCCCGTGGGAGAGGGCACGGCTCGGTTAATAGGATTCTCCCTAGCACAAGATTAGAGTTATCAATTTGCCTTGTGTCACGTTAATGAATCCTCACTAGCCTACCCCCCTGATAAACCAGAGCAGGGTTGACTGCCTGGCGAAGATAATCAAAGTCTGGATCATAAGACTCTGGGGAATCAAACTCATTGCAGGTACAGATATAGACATATTAATTGAGACAGTCCAGGAAAACGCTGATAGAACTTCACAAACGAATCAACTTAAAAGAGATACTCTTATAATTTTTTTCTTTTTTGTTTTTTGTTCATATTTGAAGCCTTTTGTTCCAAAATCAGATAGCAGGTATTTCAGTCATTTGTTCTGGCTGTATAGTTATATATATTTACTCTATGACAATATTTCAACTCAGGTGCACAGCTTTTTTTCTGTGTTCCTTTTGTGGTATTGAAATCACCTAGAACCCACTATTCAATATTGTTTAGATCTCTATATTCTCTATACTATTTTTCATTGTTTGATATTGTGCATACTACATCAAGGCAACTACTTCCTAAATTTCTATTGTTATTGTTATTAATATTTGTTCTATTTTATATGCTACTTATACTTTGCAATATGTGAACCATACTTGCATAGTTTCTTTTATATACCACTTTTAAGAGACAACTCCCTAAAGGTAGAACTTTTTTTTTGTTTACATACAACTTTTATAATTTTGTACTGTGTTATGTTTAATGTGGCCTCCTTAAGCAGCCCAACAATCAAAACATATATAAATAATGTTAAAGGTTAAGAGTCGCAACTAATTTAAGTTTATTTTTCATCAAAAGATGAAATTTTAGTTAGTATAGTTATAGAAAAGACCATTTTAGAAATTTAGGGAAAAAAATAATTAAAGAAAAATAATAAAAGGATAAATAAACTGATAAAATAATAAAGCACAAATAATTTAACAATACATTTTTATGTTTTCTGTGTGTTTTTGTTTTAATTTCCAAAACAAAGAAGAGAATGTATTAATTCTTAAAAAAAAGTCAAGTCTCTGACGCGGTTTAGTCATGACAGGTTTTGTCAGAGGGACCGAAATCACAATAGGGAAATGATGCAACAGTCCACATTTTTCTGTAAGAACAATAAAATATATATTAAGGAAAAATGCTTCAGAGGAGAAGTTGTGAATAATAAACATATCAACTCTTGTTTGATGACAGTCCAAAGTAAACCTGTTTTTGTCCCCATACGCTGTCGTTCCACTTCAACCCAGAATGAAATGTAAAAGAGGAAGAGTGATATCCTGAGAGCTTCCATTATTTTCATCACATCACAAAAAATTTAATGTTTTATTTAACACACTTTGTTGTTTTGGTATTCAAAGCCACCATCAGGCCTTTTGATGTGTGAACAAATGGATATTTTGTTGTCTTTGATCCTAATTGCACATGCACTTCATGGGGTAGTACTGCATTTAACCTCTCTTAATTGCAAATATGACTGCAGTCTTACAGATTTGCATATTCTAATGATTTAAAAGTGGGCACTTTTATCTGCAAAGTTCATCCAGGGTTCATTATGAGGTATTTTATATATGAGGTCTGGGTGCTGTAATGCTCTAACTAGGACACTGAGTGGAGTATGAAATTATTTCTGCAGTGGGCGTTAAAACCCTCACACTCATTAGGGCAAACAGAGAGCACATTGGCCCTTCTCCTCTACCCACGGCAAAGTTTAATTAAAACATATCTTAGGTTACATTTTTATGCATTTGACTGTTGCCCTTACCAGAGACAGACATAGGGTGTAATCAACCCAAACATGTATGGAGCATTTTATTCAAAAGGAGTGTTTTCCTCCTTTAGTTCAGTTTGTTTGGGCAGGTGAGCACAATGGAAAATCAGGCGGTGCCAAATAACTGTGGTTGAACACCTGAAAAAGCAATTCTCTGCTTTCTCCAAGAGACCTTCAGTGCACAAGAACAGCAATAGATGTCCCAGAATGTAAGCACTTGAGCTGTATTCCTAATTCATCCTCCTTTGAAGGATGTGGTCTCACCTAATGGTTGCTAATTAGGACAGTCTATTGAGGATTCCCCCTCGCATCATTGAAGGTTCTCAACCCTGTAGCCTCACAGTACAAACCAGCTGTGTCGCCTTATCAGGCTTTCCCACCAAACGCACAGCATTGTGCAGAGGAAGCCCACTAGGTTCGAGGGACATGGCAACAAAGCAGTGCAGTCCAGCCTGAATTTCCAACAGGTTTTGTGCCCATGCAAAGTTTAACCAAATTGAATTTTAACATCCTAATAGGTTGACCTCTATGAGGTGCATTCCAGTTCAATTCCAGCATGTATGGGATGTGGAAGATGCTTTTCCATGTGTTTGAGTACCCAGTGTTACCAGTGGTGGAAAGCAGCAAAGTACAAATACTTAGTTTCTTACTTACTTTTTCAAGAAACTGTACTTTACTTGAGTATTTTCAATTTCTGCGACTTTTGACTCTTACCCCTTGTCTAGACTGCAAGCATCACGTCAGCATCGCACTCGTGAGACGACAGCGTTCACGTGACACTGGAGCAACTGTCTATACCGGTTCCATCTGTTTGCAGCGCATAAATCTGAGCAGCCAGCCTTTCTGTGTAGTGTTTTCCTTTGATATGTGTGAATATCCCTGATCTATTTTTCCATCAACACTGATGCATATGATTGACAATTTACACTGAACCTGCCGGCGAAGTATTTTCAAATTTTGATTATAGCCATAGGCTTTATTATATAGCCTATAGATGGGACTGTCAAATAGGCTCCCAAAACACGATGAGTGTAGAGTTTGAAATAACAAATAGCCTAGGTTACAAAATGTGCATAAATTATTCAATTCAGTGCCTTTTTAGCGGGCATCACCTCGCGTTTACGTACGTAAAATTGGAAGAATAGACTCGAAGCAAAAATAAATGCCTTGGGTCGCGATTACGCCCCTGAGACGCAGCTGAGACGCGAGCTCCACGGAACCAGTGCAGACAGCTACGTAGATTAAAATGAGAGCGTATGCATGAGACATAAAAACGGGTAAAAAACACGTCTAAAACGCTTGTGGTCTAGACAAGGGGTTACTCCATGAATATCTGTAGTTTTTACTCCACTACATCTCCAAAACAGTTTTGCCACAGTTTCTTTTTTGACAATAAAATAAAATAAAAAAAATAAAATTAAAAAAAAAACCTTACAGCAACACCGAAGCTGTCTTAATTACAATATATCGTGTATTTGAAATACATGTCTTGGAATTTTTTTTCTTTTTTAAACTGCGGTGGTTTTTGAAGTTAGATGGTATGAACTATAGACAGTAGGAAGTATAACCTTCATACATGTTTCACATTCTGATTCAAAAGAAACAGATTGATGAATCATTTAAACGGCTGTTGCTGATGTAAAAGCATTCATGTCACAAGTAAATCACTGCTTGCACTCTACCGTGCACAAAGTATGATGGGCAAGTCTAGTTACTCCAACAACAAAGTAAGTTGGATGCAACTGAAATGACAAACCTTAAAATTGTCTGTGTATTTTTTTTTTCAATTACTGGAGTAAAATGAGGAAAATAACATCAAATAACATTATAGATTCACTCATATATAATGTAGCTAAACATGGCATGAGAAGAGTGTGGTTAGGTAAGACCAAGTTGGTAACTTTTTGAATGATAGCTTGCACTTACATTTGTATGTGAGGTCTTCACTTTCCCTTTCACTTACCGTCACCGTGGACGACTGCTGTGCAAAATGGATTTGGGATACAGAGGATCACAAACAATAGGCCAGTTGTGTCAGCAGTTTGAAGGACACTTTGGATTAGGACATCCTTGTTGAGTAACTTTGGGGTATACTGTCTTCAAACCCAACCTTCAAAAGATGTAAGCCCAGAATTGCGACAGTTATTGTTCATAGCAAAAGTTAAACTTGTTGGGTTGCTAGTTTGCTGATGTCAACTAGCCATGACACAAAAAGTGTAGCAACACTGTAGCTAGCTCTCCATCACTGAAAAACTCTTTTGCAGAAGTAAGGCGACACATCAAATGTAGACTGCAGCTTCAAGGACCCGTCAATTCCCTCCTCCTCAGCTTTTCTGTCATTGTCATTTTCTCCTTGCCTTTCTTCCTTCTCTTGGCCTTGCCTTTATTTATTGCCTGCCTCCTCTTCTCAGCCACAGCCTCTTTCTTCATCGAGAGCTGTTAAAGTTGTTTTCTACTCTCCTGTTAGTTCCTCTTCTCCTCTTCTGCTGTCATCTCACTCTCTATCCAGTCTTCCAGTCCCACTCATCTGTTTTTCTTTGTTCCGTGCTTTTGTGCATCGTTTTTGTATGTTCTGGTATATTCCTGTGACCACCAAGTGAACATTTGTTAAAATCTGTGATATTTCCCAGAGAATTCCCCATAGAATTTACCAATTTCCCCAAAGCTCCCTTGTCTGGAATGCACCTCTCAAAATTCTGTGATATTCTAGGAGCCCCATTGTGCGAACTCTATAAGGACTTCACTGCACTGCTTGCACCAAGTGTAAGTTAATGCCTTCCAATATGAAATGTGATGTTCTCCATATTCCTCCGAGGTATGGGATATGAGTGTTTTTAATAACAACATCTAAAG
This sequence comes from Holocentrus rufus, assembly GCA_900302615.1. NCBI lineage: Eukaryota > Metazoa > Chordata > Actinopteri > Holocentriformes > Holocentridae > Holocentrus > Holocentrus rufus. Next base: position 27,296 of record OMLF01014166.1, read on the forward strand.
TTAATTACTTTCACACAAACCTCCATACATCATGTTTCCCCTCCTGTCAATACATCTAATGCTCCTGTCATCTAATGCACTTAATTAACTGATGTCTACCGCCATACAACAGATATCATAGCACATAAGGCCGGCTGGGACCTGAGCCTGCCAGGTGATTAAATCTTATTGTATTGCCTCACATTGAATCATATAAAAATCTATCATGCAGGGTCTTGCTGAGTGCACAACCCAACACTGTGCACACCCACAAAAGACTGGATGCATTTTCACATGTAATATTGCTTGTTTATGAATATGAGAATGCAACTTTAATTGTTTTGTCTAATAGCCTAGGAGTCCGTGCAATGTTTGTGTGTGTGTATCTGAATATTAGACTGATTTCTGTGATGTGGAGTTTTGATATCTGATATGAACGGATATGAAATATCCATATGATATATGAAAACGTGATGTCAGGTGCTGTCAGAACTATTGTCTTGTGCGTTGTTGTGTTGATTGCGACCGTAGAACTGAGTCTCTGGCGGCTCCAGCTTTTAACAGTGATCAAATACCAGCAGAAGAACTGACCTGACCTCACGGTTATGATTTACAGCGCCTTCAGAAAGTATATAACCCCCTTGGCTTTTTACACATTTTGTGGAGCAGGTCTAGAAAGTCCAGCAAAAGAACACAAAGTTGATCATTTCCACATCTTGGAAAGTTCAGGAATTGGACAAAAAGTCTGGTAAAGTATGGGAAAATCCAGAATCGTGATACACATCTGACTACATACAGTATCCAGTGTTGCAGGCTCCACTCTCATTTTCAACATTGCAGTCACAGTTTGGCCGAGCAAATGTACATCATATGGAACAATGACCAAACTCTTCGAATCCAGTCAACAAATTAAGGGGAAAAATGTTATAATATACTACCATCCTGTTCTATATCAATCTTTGATGGTCAGTGCATTATTTGGTTATCAACCTGACTTGTTGACCAATTCAGCTTTTTTACTCTCTCTCATAATAAACAATAAAAAAGGGAATATTAAGGGTCCCACATAGTATCATGGTTGCAAAAGGGATAATGCCTGATTTATTATGACTTTATTTAATGATTTCCTACATTTCCCAGAATGTGTTGAGAAGGGGCAGGGAGCTGTTGCTTTCAATCAATAATGGGTGTAGCAGGGAAATATAGCCAGATAGAAGAAGAAATGAAGTATAGAATTTGGAAATCACAAATATGGAGGGAGCATGTCTGAGTCAGCAAGTATTCTGCCCCTTTTTAGGGATGTTCTAAACTGAGTTAAGCTGCATGCAAATTCCATTAAAAGTACTTGAGATATCTCTACAACTCCGCCTCCACCTGTGGCCAAAGTAATTGACAGGACATGATTTAGAAGGACACATGCAATATGTCTGCATAAGGTCCCACAGATACAATAACTGTCCACAGAATTCAGGAACTGTGAGGAAACAGAGATGTGGGGAAGGGTGCTATAGCTCACAAAGTTAAAGCTACAATATCCAACTTTATTGAGAAAGGACATCTATTGTTTGTCCTGTCCTGCAGCCCCTCAGTTGGTCCAGTTCCCACCCTGACACCTGTCACTCATCATGATGATCTGTCATCCAACCTGAGGCAGAGGTAACTGTCATCCATGAAGCCTCCACAGGCATTGAAGAAGCAAACACAACCAGTCTAAAATAGATAGAGTAATACTGATTTAAATTTTATTTTTGCACATTTAGCTTTGCTGTTCTCTCTATTCTTACTGCTTCCCACAAGTGTGTGCAGAATTTGATGGCTAAACATGAGTTTTACATGTATTTTGAGGCTGTAAAATATTCGAAACCAGCGGTACTGTGTCAAATACAAAGGAGGGTAACTCACCCACTATCAGTTATTTGTTTTGGGAGGTTTTCCCACACAAGCGAGACATAATACTGGTTTATGGTGAAAGCAATAAAGTTGAAGTTCTGAAAGAAATACCACCTAGCACTTGATGTTTACTGTCAGTATGAGACCACAATGGGCTGTTATACACAGGCACTCATCAGTATAGGTTCATCTGTATGCCGCAAGCCTAGGCAGTTCATTCCAAGGGACAGTAAATGGCCGATCTGCTCCTCTGAAATGCTGTACCAATGTCTGCCTTGAAGGCCAATAGGTACTCATTGTTTTCAGCCCTGGATCTTTGTCTGGGTCCCTGGTCTTTTCCTTGAGCACATGCTGTGGTTGTCAGGCTGGTGGGGCCAGGTAAGCAAGGCTGTGTACGAGAGGTAGGATTGACTCAGTGCAAGTTTGGTTTGGGTTTAATTTGTGACTGGTTTGGGTAGGGATTTGAAATTCTGTTATTGTGGCTTATTCTGGCTATTGTGGTTCTAAATTTCTTTGTTATAGACAGTAGCTTATTTTATGTTGTCAGTCTTCTTAATTCCTGATGATTGCTATATGTCCAGGAATGAGACTCCTTTTTGTCTGTCAAACCATAGCATAGGATTTTCAGGGGGAAAAACATTTTTTTGTGTGAGATCATCATCTAGAGGACAAATGAATGGATGTGTGGTTTGGGTTCCAGCCAGGCCGAGCTGAGAGTAAGACGTTATCTTTCAGGTTTGGACAGAACTTCTTTGGACAAAGGTCTAGTTAAGGTACAGGAATTCGTCCCTACCTTTTTTAAGGACATATTCTTGATTCTGGAGCTGTCTCAAAAGTGGCTGTTGTGATGAAAAAACAGCTAAAGCAGTACGTTAAAACAGGTAGCAATATCTGCCCTTAAGAATAATGCACAAATGAAATTTTCATTTTCATGTCATGATTAATTAATTTTGTTTTATGATTATAAGATGGGCCACATGGGTGATATAACACAAATAGTACATTTTGGCCGAATTGAGCAACCAATCATAAAGATTGAGGCTAAAGTACAGCATGTCTATAATTACACTTCAAAACAGTCAGTGTGCACCACTCTTTTTCTCTCCTCTGTTCTCATTCATTTCTGAACAGATAGTTTGTGATTGTGCTTGCTCCGTAACTTCATTGTAACATCAACCAACAGCATTGCCTCATTATCCTGGAGGGTCTTGGCTAGCTAAAAGTTGCAAGCTAACATTAGTTGACTGTTTTATTTAACTACCAAGCTCCTGGCCGCTGCACAAAAGACTGAGGCACAGCTAAATTTTGGATAGAGCTTCTCACTTGCTCTGGATCTTTCTTTTAACTAGTGCAGTGCCCATTCAAAATGTTCCTGTCAGAAGGGGCTGATTGCTTGGCCTGTTTTCCAGGACAAGGGTCTGACTGCAGGCTTGGAGCCACAGCAAGAGGATCTTTGTTTTTTCATGATGAACATGGTTAAAGTTTATGGCTATGTGCCTTCCAAACCCTAACCATAACCCTGCCCTCAACCTCCTTTCCTGACAAATATTGCCACGTAGTGTTTTAACGCTGAAAAAAAGGGTCCTCCTGCTGAGGCTGTAGTGTTTGTTGGTCAGTCTTGTTTGTGACTGCTGGAGTTCGTGGCTCTGTAACCAAGTATGAATTTGTCTCTCTTTAAGTGACCACAAACAAGATGAGACCTGATTCAAATATATTTAGCAGGAATTTATTCTGGGTCTGGCAGTAGTATGCTACCTAAGTCCACTAAAATAAAATACAAGATTTTATGGACTGGAAGGTATCTTCCCCTTAAATCAGTGTCTGTTTGTTAACCCAATTGTGCTCTTTCGATATGGAGACACAAGCATAAAGAAAATAAATAAATTCTCTTCAGCTTCACTATATGTGTCTGTCGAAAGTAAGTCAGTCCTTTTGTTCTTCTTCCCTCTCAGTATTAGTCAAATGCAAACCTGCGAACTCTCCTGCTCTGAGGTAGCCGCTCTGCAGCTGTAAAGCAGAGCTTACTGTTGTAACCCTTAAAGAGACAGTGTGCCCGTTGACACTGAATAACATACTGGCTAGATAACCACTGGGTTACAGCTCCACTCCAATAATGTTAGCCTGTGGGTGATGATGTAGAAGTTCACATGTTCTTCACGTTTGTCTCACAAAGCTATATCACAAAATGCTCGCAAGTGCTGCTTTTTAGTCAATGAACTACAAAACTCTTGCATGCGCTCACTGAAGACTGTCCAGGTGTTGCACTGCCCTTGCAGTTGAGTTCCACCTTTTACATTCCGTGAATCACGATGCTAACTAACAATAAGAAAATCGATCTTTGCCGCTTTCTTGAGAATGGCTCACCCAAACAGCTGCACTTCCACAGGGCCTCAGCAATACATCTACGAAGTGTGAAGTCGATCAGATGAACGGTTGTTGAGAAAATCGAAGGACAGACATACATACATACGTACATACAGACATACAAGCAGATTCCTCCATTTATAGTTAGAGGCCATGAAATGTATGAAGTCTTCTGCTCTCAGCGTAAATGATCTCTGCCTGGCAGTCACTCTTGCAGTCACAGGCAGAGCAGAGCCCAGAAAAAGAGAGAGAGCGTTCCTTCTTAGTAAAATGCACCCTGCTCTACAATGCTGAGCTGCGTGTGGGTGGAACCAGCCATGTCGGAGAGTGGTGCCACGAACACCGCAGCCAGGGAAATCCAGCAAGCATATGATGGACAAGCAACCTGCAGCTGGCATTTTGAGCACTTTGAAATGCTTTGCCAATTATGGGTAAAAACAGGCATGATATTCCTGCAACAGGAATATGCAATTATAAACGCTAAGGATTTGATTATTTTTTTGGCATTATCCTTTTTGCAACCATAATACTATGTGGGACCCTTAATATTCCCTTTTTTATTGTTTATTATGAGAGAGTAAAAAAGCTGAATTGGTAGCTCTATCAATTCAGCGTAAAGTTATGCATATTCAAAAAACTATATTGTAGTTAACAGCATCAAACTTAAAGTGACCACTTCTTCAGGCTATTTCTTAGCCTACATTAAATGCCTATATTTATTTATTTATTTATTTATTTTGCATATGTATGCTTTGTATTTATGCTGGCACTGTAAAACATCAAATTTTTCTTTATTATTATGACAGTGACATGAAAGGCTTCAACTTTGCAATGCTGACAGCTGCAAAATAACAAGCTAACCTCTGAGGCCCTGATATGTCAGGCTGATTGGCTTTTCAATAAAAAACAGATATGGCACAGTCAGTGGTGTCAGTCAACAATACGGTGGAGGATGTGATTTTCTGCTCAACGGATTCAGGGGTGTCAGTCTCTAAAACCTGCAGCGAAACCTGCCTTACCCTGATTTAAGGAGCTGCTAACCCTCCTAAGAGAATTCCATTAGTTTGCAGAGAGTTTTTCACCCTGACAAGAATGCACTAGATACATGTAATTATTGACTGAATCCAAAAATATCGATACGGGTACTGGCCTTCCAAAATCCGTGATTAGTCTACTAGTTTCCACACTTATTTCAAATTTAGCTGAAAATGTATTCTTAAGTGAATGGGTAAACATGCACAAACTCTGTGTATACTAGACTTAGTTTATAATTTTCTATATTTGAAACCATGCCCTTATTTAATCGTGTCATTTGAGGAAGTAAAAGTGTTAGAGACAGGTGGAATATGACCCCCCCCCACCCGCAAACCTGATATGTAGTTGTTGGGGTGTGCAGGTTTATTTTTGTGTGTGTGTGTGTGCATTAGTGGTGGAGGGGTATATCAGGTTGTCTAAAATGCAATCAGAAATGCTGTAATCCTGTTACATGCACTCTGTAGCGCTGTAGCATCCACCCTTTTCCCTCACCTTCCATGTTCTGACAGTGTGGCATCAGGATGAAAATTGAGCTGTATGTAATGCAAATGTCCAC
>OMLF01014172.1:3629-14249 GCA_900302615.1 Holocentrus rufus
CCTTTCATCTGCAATCCTGAGAGAGAGAGAGAGAGAGAGAGAGAGAGAGAGAGAGAGAAAGAAAACACCTCTAAACTCAGACAACACACACCTCAAACTCATCAGGAGAACGTTGATCTGTTCTTTCAATTAACATATTTGCGAAAGTATGGAATTAAACCGTATTGTTTATTGTTGCTTACATGAGGGAGAGATTTGTTTTTCCCAAAGCAAACAATGCTCTCATAACTTCCGTGCTTCAGTGAACACGTGTAATGAACAGGCCCTAATTAGTGGAAACTGGGTTTCTGAGACCTTGGGTACATAGGAAAAATAATGTCTGCTAATATGAAGAAAATAGACATTTGTGTGTGTGAGTGTGTGTCTGTGTGTTCGTGCAATGCTTGAGTCAGAAGTCCTGGCCACTTACGAGTTAAATCATTTTCATTATTACTTCTAAGATCTGGCCTGAGGGGAGGAAAGAATAACCGATTAGAGAATGACAGGGAGAATGAGAAAAGAGGAGGAGGAGAATTAGAGCAAGACACTGGTGGGTCTTATAAATCATAACAATCATAACCTCGGGACACATCATGACAAAGTGAGGGGAGATGAGAGACAGAAAGAGAGGAGAATCCAGAGGACAAAAAAAAATGAACCGCAAGACCCAGTGGCAAGGAACGAGAGAATAAAGAATATAGAGAATACAGATAATAGAGGTAAATGTTTTTTCCTGGCGTGGTCTCATTATAAAAGCTTAATTGTTATTTCAGCTAATTGGTTGATATTATTTGTGAAGACAATACACATGATGAACTCATGTATGATGTAGTTTCACCTCAGTCTTTGATCTAATTTCTAAAGTCTTTATGACAGATGTTGTAGGTCTCTAATGTCAGATATTAAACAGAGGAGGGTGCTGTTCGTCTAGTACAGGTACTGTCAGGCTTTTTTGAAACAGCAAATGGTGTGAGGTGTGAGAGACCAAAGGAAAAATCTCCTCCAACATGTTCATGCTCTTCAGTAAAGGAAAAGCAAAAAAAGATAAACAGGTGCACTTCAACGCCAGGGAGGGGACACGTTGCAGCATTGTCTTAGAAACACAAAGTAACTGAGTTTATGGAAAATGTGCTAACATTAACAGCACCAAAGGTGTGAGATAGAAGCTACAAAATCAACTCATTTGTCATGAGATCATGGCTCATTCCAAAATATTACAATTCAGGCATATTGATGTTTAAAGACCCTCATCTGGACGTTATTAATAAAATGGATGTAGAAGATTTTGGAAGTGCATTTCTAATAAATTGTGATTTAATTAATACACTCTCATCCTGGCCAGTCCCATCATGTGCGTGTGGATATTGATGTATAGAAGAAACAAAAAAATGGTACCTAAGGCATACATTTATATTTTGCTTTGTGTGCAGTGATCCATATGTGATCCATGATCCAGGTTAGTACTGAAGCTTCGCTCTGTGTATTTGGGTTAGATGCTTTATTTTCATTTCAGTCACTGAACTTCCCGCCTGTTTAATCACTGATCCCAAGTTGGATAATTGAACTGTTAATGGAGCAGCTTATGATGGCTGTGCCTGCTGTCCTGTGAGCCAGATATACAAATGTGTGTGTCAGCAGGCTAAGCATCAAAGAACTCTTTTAATTTATTGCTGCTGTTGTTTATCTGACCAATCAGAACCCTTTTATCATGTTTACTTCAGAGGAACTTATATTGCTAATACCTAAACATAGTCAACCAGTGATCAATACTTAAAATTTCTAATTTCTATATTGTTTTACTATTTATAGTTTCTGGTAACCATTTGATTACATTCCTAAACAATAACAATTACTAAATACCAACTACATCTTGCACATACCTTATATTTACTGTGTATTAACTATCTGATTTACTACTATCGCATCCATTCATACATTATACTTTCCCTTTTTAATTGCTATATTATGTAACTATATTTTCACAAGGTTATTTTTTATTTACTTTTAATAATCAATAATATTTACTCAGTCTTTACTTGTGACACTTTCAATACATAAACATTTTATTACTTTATTCTATTACTATTACTTACTGCATAAATACCTAGAACATATTTTATGTATTTAATGTTATGTTATATCATTTCAATGTGTTTACCATCTTACTTCCCACTACTAGTTACAGCACTTACCCAGTACATCATCTTACTGTAAAACAAAGTGCTAACAAACCATCTTTTATTTTCATGAGGTCAAGTTATGTTTACTAAATGACGATTGATTAAAAAGCTGTACTAATTTCACCATCCTCATCATTTCCTTTCTTTTCATCTCCATCTTTCTTTCTGGCTGGAGATGAGGGGAAGGGAACCAGTGAGTGACAGTACAACAGAATATTGGTGATTGATCTGAAAAATTTAAACACTAAGTGAACTAATACTGAGGGAACTTTTAGACAAGCTTCTCCCACGTAGTGTAACAACATAAGATGAATACCCAAAGGAGCAGATCAAAGGAATATCAACATTAGTTTCAATTGAACAACAAAAAAAAAAAAATACAGACTGTACACACATGTTCCTATATATTCTAATTATCACATGGCCTCATTTTCATTCACATGAACACATTATATTTGTATAAGTTCCATTCATGCATATGTATGTGGGTACCATATATACATATAAATGATACATATCCACATACATTATGCACATGTACATAATATACGACTGTATATTTCTTTGGCTCATAATTTATCTATTTTGCAAGGCATAAGATTGTAATTCTTGTAATTGCTGCTGCTATGTCACCCTGAATTTCTTCTGTGGGGGGATAAATAAAGACAACTCTTATAACTCTTAATTCTTCAGCTAAAATGCTGTGGTTATTACCTATATCCACCACAAGATGGCAGTAAAGCCAAATGAACATAGTCATCTTTCATTTCATTAACCTGCCATAGTTACTCTCTAGTACTTCGTGCCCATCCACCCAAACAAGATGGCCTCCTGCCAAATAAAGGCATGGCCCAGTTAATGTCTGACAACATGGACTCCAGCCTCATGGATATGCAGAATAAAAATCATCTCCTAAACTCAAGTTTTGTTACCTTTAACAAATTTGTTAATGACTCCATTAAAGGTATCTGCCCATTATGTCAGTCTTTAGACTGCCAGTATGTTCTTGTAATTGATTACAAGTTTTCCATGACTGCAGGATTACATTTAACCAACTGCCAAGTGCCACTGCTGAGAAGACGAACATGCTGTATTACAAGCTGTAAGGTGTTTCATGCATGAGGTTTTCTTGAACATTTACCAAGGACAAACTTAACAGAAATGTAATAAAATTATAACATATGTATAATTATATTAATATAATGTAAGTGTGTATGTCTGCCCTCTAAAGCATTTGCACAAGCCAACAACGATGCAATTTCTGATTTTATTTTATTTTATGTACATGATGACATTTGCAAATCACACAGAGAGAAAACATGTTTACAAGTGAAACTTTGGTTAGTGTGGCAACAGTTGTTCGGAAACTACTCACAGTAACATAAAAGAAAAAAACCCAGCCCATTCAGGCATATAGCAAATTATTACAAAGCACTGGGAAACAAGAGGCTCGCTGCATCTGTCATGCTGTAGCCTATATTAGACAGCATAAACTTTGGCAATTTTAATTATACAAAGCTATTTAATTAGACTTTGTAAAGCACAGTGGAGAGGCCCATGTGGTTCAGCACTTGATTTAAAAAAAAAAAAAACTGTCTACAATGGGAAGTAGGAAGCATAGTTTGTATAAATAAGGCACAAATGCATGAAAATAATGGTGGAAATATTGCATGTGCCAACTGATTAACTTTGCAAGCATCTAGCCTATACATGCATGAGTGTGAGAGCTGTCCATTGCCAGCATTACTAGTCAGTGCATATACAATGCTAACAGCATACTCACCATACTGTGGCATGAAGCATGAAAAAAATGTCTACTGCATACATGAGGCGCATGTTACTGTGGGTAGTTTCACACTAATATGCAGTTAGTATTTTATGGGCATCAACTCAACTAAGTCTGTGTACTAAAACTGTGTATAAATCAGCAGGTACACAATCCAGACAAGATATGTATGATCTGCTTTTTTAAAATTTTTTTTTTGGACAAACGTAAACATGAGCCATTATCTAAAACTTTAATGCTTATATGTTAAAATAATTTTACATATCAACACAGGGTAGACGCCCTTCATGAAACATTTAAAAACATGACGTAAAAAACAAAAATACATAAAAACTTCGCAACATAATTCTGAGTTGGACTAGTACAAATGTAAAAGCGTTCCTTCAGTGGGTCCCGTCCTGCTCAAACATACTCCTTGCTGCTGGGGGGTCTGGAGATGGGGTATTTGGGTGTGGGTTTGCTCCGAGGGCAGGAGGCTGCTAGCATGCCACCCCCAACTACGTCCAGGAAGGCTCCAGCCCAGGCGATGAAGATGGCCGAGCCAAACTCATACCTTCAGAAAGAGGGAGAGACATAGTGTAAGTAAAGGGCAAATCAGTAGAACTTCAGTTGTATTGTGTGATTTACATACCATGCAAAAAGCTTAGTATTAACAGCACAACTGAAAATTGTCCTGTACTTACTTGGTGTTGACGGGGGTGAAAGGGTTGTAGAATGCCTGGATGATGTTGTGAGCAAACCAAGAGCAGGCGATGATGGCACACAAAGCTGTGGGAAAGGGAGAAAAAAAAAAAGTACACATCACAGACTGACTCCAAGGAAAAGAAAAACTAAAATGAAAATTCAAGTTCAGACGGCATCTTACATCCAATCAGCAGGATGACGCCTCCTGCCATGGCAATGCGAGATTTGCGTGTTTTGTCGTCTCCTCCACAGTTGGTGCACTTCATTCCCATGCAGGCCACGCCCAGCCCAGCCACTGTTACGATGATCCCGACGATCATGAGAGCACGGGTTGCCTGGAGGGCACCTGGACGAGAGGGGGAGGGGAGGGTTCAGTTATTAGGACAGAAATCAAACACGAATTCAGTCAACAAAAAAATAACAACAAACAAAACAAAACAAAACTTATTATATTTGCAGTTTGAAAATTTTGAAGTCATGTTCCTTGACCAAACAGGTTCACAAAAAGCCCAACTTTATTTGCAAGTTACATTTTTTGCGCTTTTGTGTGTGCAACCGGAGAAAAGGAGTGAACATTGCTCACGTAACACACAGCAGACATAGCCTCCTGTGTATCATTGCCACTCCCTTCACAACCAACCACTGAAACCAGCTCTAACCGGAAGCTCTAAAAAACTCTCAGAGGGGGTGGGGTATATGTGTGTGTGTGTGTGAAGTCAGGAGGAACAGGTCTAACCAGGTTTCAGGTTTCATTATGAGGAAGACATTCCCTGTTTCAGCGTCTCACAGGCTGCCTTTCAGCAGGTGGATATTTCTTAGCTTGAAACTGGCATTCAAAGAAAAAAAAAAAAAAAAACAGACAAGCCCTCTGTTTATTGAATAAGCCGGTGCTGAAGGTGGATAATGTTATTCATTATGGTGTCATAGCAACAGAATCTAAACATCAAGCTGTTTAAAAAAAAAAAATCCCACTTTTACCAAGTTTCTCTCAAATTGCTCCTTAAGTGTAGCTGTTACTGATAGCTGATTTTCAGCTGATCAAATACTGAGCCGTTACTTATTCACGTGCATATCTGACCACTACTTTAATCACACCATGTTTATCAAAGTTGGCTTGTGCTCGTGTTTAAATAGGTGATAAGATATATTGTTTTACAGGCGTCTTATCAAATGTTTTGATAAAATGGTTTATAGCCACTAAAACACAGTCACACAAACAGTCCGGACCGATTGTGTGCTCTTAGCTCACGAGGGGAAAGCTAACATACAAACGACCGTAAAGGAGCATCTTTAGAAATCTGAATAAGACACTGAAGACAGCCTAAGATAGACTAAGATGAGAAAGACTAAATACTATGACTGTTCCGGGACTTCCTATTTTAAAAAGAATGGAAACTATTTTTCTGAGCAACATTCAGCTGGTTTGCTGGCCTGACAGCAGTCTATGGACTGGGTGAATCCGAAATACATACACTAATGTTGTCTATCACAATTGCAATGCAACTGATAGCCAATTAGCCCTCAATAATGAATGAAAGTCATGTAGACAATCAGTGTTTTGCATGACTGGTGAGATCATCTTAAATTAACAATACTTTGTAATAAGCCAAATTATGATTTTACCAAAACAATTTTTAAAGGACATGTGATAGATGCTCCTACTTTTTCATTTAGCATTATTTAATGTCACTTAAAAGGCATATTTGTGTTGTGTTTGCTGCTCAAACAGCTCCAGATCAGAATGACTCCACTGCCACCAGGAAGTGAGGCCTACCCATGAAAAACAATTGATCGCTATATTCTGTGTTATGCTATTAGCACCATGTAGAAAAACAAAATGTGTCATTTTACATAAATTCTCTTCACATCTTAGGGAGGAGAGAGAGTCAACATTCCTATTGTCCACATATGGGATAAAAAGAAAAAATGTCAAAATAATGTGAGACAGCTCAACTGTTTTGTAGGCCCAGTATGTAGAAATGTTGACTAAACAGATGGTGGTGATAAAGGTGGTGTTTAACCTGTAACTATCCATCCAATACAAGACTGAAGACTATACTAAGGGTTTTTCCACACAGACAGGACAGTCATAGAAAATGGCCACAGGATAATCATTGTCTAGGTGGAAACGGCAGCACAGTCAGACCTCCCTATCAGGTGGAAAAAAAAAATTGTTTGAGTTTTCATGGTTTTCAGACGTTGGTGCTAACTGGCATTCTGCCATCTGGTCGGTCATGCCTCCCACTCACATTTACCTAACAAACTTGAACTGAGGCTTTGTATGAGTGCATTTTTAGAAGGGAAAACCTACATAAGGAGTCAATGAAAGGAGGTTAATAAGTGGCAGGACAGGTTGGGTTTAGGAATTAGGTAAGAGCCCACAGTCGAAAATGAATGGCTTTCAGGCTCTGCATGAGTGGGAAATTATTTGGCTTAAGTTAAATAAAATTAAAAAAAAAGCTTTTGACAGCTGGATGGGGGTAAGAAGACCGTTGGGGAAAAAAAATACAAAGGATAGAAATGAACGAAATGAGTCTCTGCTCTATCAGAACAGGTGCAGGTAATTTAACAGGCCCACAATTTCCTGTTACAGGACGAGGTTGTGCATGGTAGATTTAAGACTTTAAACCTTTTCAGTGCCAATTCAAACTAAATTTGAGGCAGAGCTCATAAGCCTGAGCCTGAAAATGACAAAAACACACATTAACATGTAAGACTTTTCAAGGCCTTGAATTTAGTCTTCGAATTTTAAGGGACCTGCTCATACTCTGTAGTAACTTTTTGTTATTTCAACTATGTCCAACTGACAAACACTTCAGTTACACATAATATTAGTCGACCAAATGAGAGACTTACTGTCAAGCTGCAGAATTGAGTCGTAGACTTTGCACTGGATCTGGCCTGTGCTCTGGAATGCACACGACATCCACAGTCCTTGGTACATGGCCACCGCCGTGATGATGTTGTCCCCAACATATGCAGACATCTTCCACTGGGGCATAATGGTGCCAATTATCAGTCCAATTAAGCCTAGTAGAGACAGGGCAAAGCCCAACATCTGCAGACCCTTGTTGGCCATTTCAAGTCCTTCTACGGTTAGAGTGGCGTAAAGTCAACAAAGGCGACGTCCACCTGCTGTGAAAACAGAAATCCCTCTCTCCTCACAATCTGACGGCTTTGGGGCAAACTTTTTTGTTGCTTCCAAAGCAGACGGTTCTGATGCTCTGTAGTAACTCAGAAACAAATATTCCTTCGCCTTCTGAATAAAGTCAGTAGAATATAAAGATTTTGCAGTGTCTGGGGTCTTTCAGGTATTCCTCACGCACCTGTTCCTTGGCCGCACCTTGAATGAGGAGGGATTTGCGGGGACGAGCATTTTTAGGCGGTTTCTGTTACAGGTGGGCGGGGACGCGCACGCAGTTTCGAGTCATCAGCTTCGCCATCACGGAGTTGAGGTATCGTGATGTAAGTATTTCCTGAAAACAGGAAGAAACTTCTACAATGATAGATACATCAATAGATAGATAAAGATTGACAGACAGATACTTAATTCCAGAGGGAAATTCCGTTATTGCAGCAGCAAGATTCACTGCACAACATGACAAAACATACATTTACAATCGCATATATAAATCTTGTAATAAATTTTATTAGAAAAACTTACCACCAACTTACCACAATATCACAGTAGAACTGCGCAAACCTAAAATCAACAAGATATAAATGTGCCATTGAGTGCCACACGCACACCATCTTATAATTTATAATATTATAAGGTTTTTGATGGTTTGTTTCTTTAACAAAAACAAATAAATATATTTGCACTCTGAACAAACAACCACCAGACATATGAATTTGTCAGAGGAATCAGAAAGCAAAACAAAAAGCACAACTTATATGATCAGACCTTGATTTGACATTTAGCAGGCTGTTTCAATCAATGCAACAGAATGATCATAAGCAAATACAAAAGTCATGTAATCCACAAAAGTGAACAAACATAAAACTAAAAAAAGATAATAATAGTAATAATAATAATAATAACAATTATTATTATAATAACAATAAGCACATATAACCCTAAAAATGTCATATTGTATTATGTATTATTTCCATAATAACTTTATGGTTTATATTATCATGTCTCATGTCTCAAATCAAGTCAATTTATTTGTAAAGAATGTAAAGGGGGCTTCAATGTAAAGGGGGCTTCAATCAGATCTGATATAGGCTTTTCCATAACATTGGAGCAGTAACAGCGGTCAGAGGACCTGAGACACCCAGAGGTGGCATAAGGGCACAAGAGCTTTAAAAGCAAAAACATACCTTAAACCATTACAACAAAGCTGCTTCAACCATGTTGGCATTAGATGAATAATTTAGTTGGTTTCCAACAGTCAGATAAAGAGAACGGTTGCTGTTTGATTACATGGGAAACAGAGTCTACATAAATGGAAGTTGTGTGTGAAATGAAGTTCCTTATTCAATTTCTGCGTTAAAGATGTCACATGTGCTTACTGTTAAATCTCTCAAATTCAGTAAAGGGGAACATTTTACTATTCTGTGACACCTGCTGAAGCTTCATTAGTACATTAAATAATCAATTTAAATGAATCATAACATCTCTCCTGTTGTGTCGTGTTTGTCAGTTCTAATTCACCATGCCCTGCAAAAATATACACCTTCTGCTCATGTACTTTTTTTTCTTTTCTTTTTTTTTATCGTTGTCTAGCCTGTTGCTTTGTTTATCTCTTTTTGCAAATGAACTCAAAACAAAGTATTTTTTTTATGGGGCTAAACAGGTTCAAACTTGCCCAAGAAAGTAAAGGTGATACACGCTCCTCATTAACAACTATCACCACAAAAAGCAAAACACTAATCCCAGCCACACCTCTGGAGTGCCAAAAGTTCAATAAAGTGACTGTACTGACCAGCGCCCAGGTACATATGAATGGTTGGATTATCTATAACCCTCACTTCACCCTCAATTACTCAACTCTGTTTGCATAAGAGTGGTAAGTTTTTGCTTGTCTTTCTTTCCACTGCTTATTTTTTTCCCTTGATCTTTTGATGTCTTCCCAGTATCAGTCCCTCTCTTTCCAAATATAGTCTATTTTAAATTTAATGCATACCTTTTTATGTGTTCAAAAACCATTACCCTTTCCCTCAACTTAAATTTTATTTGGATCCCTGATCAGGATGAATTCCGATCTCCTGATGTAGCCGAGGGTGGAGTTTTCATAAATGATCCTGGCAGCTCTGAAAAACTTGGGATTTTATTTTTAGGCGTGTTGTGCCCCGAGGAAACACTGCCTTCAGATGACAGTTGGCTCGAACCAGTTCACTGTGACGGCATGAAAGTAGGGCAGGAACTCCATGGGCTTTGTGATTAATGGCAGTTTTAATATCAGTTCAGTTTTCAGACGGAGACTTAGCCATCACCTGATCACACTGAAGGTATGCCATTATCTGATGTGCACTGGTTTTCTTGTAAATTTGTGAATCAAATCTTGGATTTTGTATATATTTGAATGTGTAAAATGTTTACATAACATCTAATCTGAAAGAATGCTAATATGATCACCTGTAGTTTTCTGCTTGACTAAAATCCAACAGTATCTATTTTCCTAAAATGTCCACTGTATTCTGTGTTTCATGTCTTGTGCTGCAACTGCAGTTTGCTGCCGCTTCAAAGGCAACATGGGAGTTGAGGCAGTTAAGAATACCAGTCAAACAGGTTTTCTGAATACCGGCTGTCAGTTTATCACGTTCTCTAAGCAGATGCTAGAAAATATGAATAATAATTGAAAACATAGACAGTTTTTGTGTGAGACATTTGAAGGTATTCAGTGTAAGATATAAATAAATTATACATAAGTGACAGCTTTCAAGTTTATGTTACTTTCATAATATTGCACAACAGTGACACATATCCAAAACCACACCTGAGTCACCATATAGGCAAGGCCGGAAGTGAGGGGGGGCAGGGCC
>OMLF01014173.1:0-11214 GCA_900302615.1 Holocentrus rufus
TTCTCGTCTTCTGTCTCTTTTGGCCCCCTCTGCAGGAAGGGCCCCTGAAGCGCTGGCTCTTCTTAATATGAGAGCCAATGCGGATGTTTAAAGCCCTCAGTATTCTGGAGTAGGTGAACAGCATGACTGCCACTGTGGTGAAGAAGATGGGCACCTGCAGGATGAGATGGTAGTACATACCCAGGCCTGTGTGATAGCCCTGCCCGCCGACACACAGCAATGTCCGATTACGCCACGCTGGCACCGCTGTGGCACTGATGCTGGGGGAGGAGGAGGACGAGGGCGTCACCAGCACGCTCTCCGCTCCCCCTCCTCTGCCGAACAACTCCACTTCCAAGAAGGGGATAAAAAATACAGCTACAGAGGTGACCCAAACAGCAGCCAGCAGCAGCGCGGCTCTGCGCGTCGTCAGCAGCCTGTTGGCCGGCCGCACTGAAATGTCGTAGCGGTCCAAGCTGATGACCAGGATGTTGATGGCGGTGGCGATGCTGGCGAAGGTAACACAGGCCTCGTGGAAGCAGCAGAGCAGGGCCAGGTTGGGTCCCGGCGGCAGGAGCACGACGACCAGAGTGAAGGGCAGACACAGCACACACACCGCCACGTCCAGCACATGCAGATTGACAGTCACCATGTTGCTGACTGAGTCCACCAAATTGGACTGTGAGCAGTAGAGCACCAGCACTGTCAGGTTGCTGCTGAAGCCCAGAACCAGCTCCAGCATGAGGAAGGCGGTCAGCGAGACCTGGAAGCCCAGCGGGTACGGCATGTACCAAGACGCCGGGCTGCTGGACGAGCCCCCTCCTCCCTGCTCCTCCAGGCTGGCCCCCGTCCCAGCCCAGTCAGTGGTAGCTGGGCTTGAGGTATAGCTGTCAGTCTCCATGGCGACCTCTCAGTCCTCATATATTGTAGCTGTCACACCGTTTATGAGCTCCCATGATGCACCAGGCTGAGTCTCCATGATGCAGGGATGAAAAACAGCTCGGTGACAGTCCTGGGGAGAGGAGAACACAAGGCAGACAGATGAGAAATGAACTGTGGATGAGAGAATCAAAACACATTATTCTCTCTCAGGAGCTGTCACACATCTTACAAGCTCAACATAACTTTAGATAGGAAAGCAGTAACATACAGATTATAACTCACATAAAAAAGATAGATAGATATGTACCCATATCCATCTAGCTTTCCTTCATTCTTTCTGTAGGGGATATATGCATATATCCAACCTGCCACTACCTGCAGATTGAACAGGTTCTGCATAATGCATAAATCCAGCCTTCAATCTGTCCACTATCAGCATCACTGATTACCATCTTGGCTTGGCTACAGCCCGGGACGTGCACACAAGCTGTCAGAACCAGAGACCGGCACAATAGTCCATCACTAATGTGTGCTGGAGCTCAGGGGAATGGGCAAATTGAATGAAGCTAAGTAATCAGACCCGCAGGCAATCAACTGGCCTCTCAATGGATCAGTAAAACTAACACATTCAGCAACTTACACAAAATTGGTTATGCTGTCTGCTCTGCAAGCTGCAACAGACCACATGATTTATTTAAAATGATTTCACTGCCAAAGGAACATAGGGTTTTTTTGTTTTTTTTTTAACACGGCACGATTTTGTCAAAACTGATTGCTACTTAAGTTATTCACTGGCTTTATTATCAACGTCACATTTGAGGAATCAAGTTTACTAAAAATACAGATTGAACTCGAGGAGCAGCTGTAGACGAACCCAGAGGCAGAACACAGTTCTCTGACAAATACTGCCTCCACCATCACATTAAGGCACTGTAATGGAAGCCGAAATGTAAGCATCTATCACAATGCAACTTTCAGGGAGCTGTACTGAGTATTATTGCGAATCATCATGACCACAGATACTAAAAACTTACAACCAAAATAATGCTGGAGATATTTAACTACAGTAGTTTTCTCCCTGCCTAATATTTTCAGGTTTGACGGAGGCACATTTCAGGCAGTCAGTAAACATGCATTGCTTACAATGGCATCATTTGAGAACAGTTGGTACAACATGTTTGCAGAATTGGATCTTGGTAGGGAAAATGCATCTCTCATTAACTGTCTTTTCATTTGATATCACACGTGGCAGTCGCAGAAAGCAACTCCACAGTGAACTGTCAAATTCACAAGTACTACAGTCAGAGGTAAACTTTAATGGTCAATCATGACTCGTGCTGATTGTGATTCAGTGCTGCAGCCAGTGTGTTTGTCAGTGACATCACTGGTCACAGTTGTCAAAGGGGAAAAAGCATTAAGCTGTCCCAGACTACGAGTTCTGGTACACAACATCCCAGTGTCATATTGACAACAGCAGGATTAAGGGCAGTGTAGAAGACCACAGTTGCTTGTCATTGATTAGAAAGTGGCTACTGATTGCGCCTGTGGGAAATCAACTGAATAACAAGCTACAGTAATTGTTTTCTGTCCCCTAACCCTATCGAGAGGTGAACATCTCTGCATTAAGCGTTGGAAACATTTGCCGAGGATGACGAGCCTACCGGCCGAGATCACAAGAAACAAACGGCAACAGACCAACTCTGCACAACTCTACTCTGGAAACAATACGTTCACTTGAGTGATGGACTCCATTTTCTCCCCATAGCTGTTGCCATAGCAACCGTGCTACAGGGTCTTGATTAATGAGGGCACAGATGCTGTGGTATTGAAGTGAGTGACACCAGGCTCTTTGATGACAACATGCTAGTGACAGCCAAAGTGTACACCAAAGGGCCCACAATGAGAAAATAGTGTAGTAGCGATAAAGCGCCTCATGATAGCAGGAACACATGAAGTTTCTCCCAGCTTTTCTAATCTAATGAGCACTCGCAGGCGGTGAGATGAAGCGCAGGCAAGATAAAGATTTTCATTTAGTTTAAAATGCCGAGAAAAGTGATTTCACTTGGGATGTGAGGCAAAAGGTGAGGAGAGACATTTAGGAAAGAAAAGAGAGGAATAGCGGGTCAGAGAAAAGAGCGAGTGAAGAATTGACGGTGTATGTGCACAGCCCTGCAGCCACTTTGCTTGACTCACGTTGGAGGTTTCCAGCTGGTATGGATCGTGCACAGACTGCCTGATTGCCTCCATGGGCCGGAATTGGGAGAAAGTGAAGATGGGAGGTGTGTGTGTGTGGAGGGGGTGAGGTGGTGGGAGCTGGAAATGGAAATGTGCTTTTGGTGAAGATGTTGATTCTTGCCAAAAAAAAAAAAAAAAAAGACAGAAAAAACATGCAGCACCTCCAAGTAAGACATCTGAAATGCCAGGTAGACGTGAACGGAGAGACGGAATTGATTCATAAACAAAAGGGGGAGGTACAAGTGAATAGCAAGCCAGCAGCTCAGGTAAACAAGATGTCCCAGGGAGCAACCGCGGCAGCATTTTTTCCACTCCAATGTCTTGCATCAGCCTTCCTTAACCCCTGCTGCATGGTTTCTTCCAGCCTCCATCAGACTGCTTCAATCCCATAAGGCTCCCTGACGGCTGTTTGAGTGAAAAGCTGCATAATACCTGCGCAGGTTAGACTCTCAGCCCTGAATAAGAGCCAACCCCAAAAGTGGATTTGTATATCTGTATGAATACCAATTATTTTCCTCTTTTCAGCGGTGCAACATACTGAGGGAAGGTTATTATTTGAATATGACACTTGGCAAAGCTGATGAATGAACATGGTGCACCGGTTCTGTTGGCTGGGGAAAGACACATGCTAAATATTATGTGACCGACTGTGTTGTGTTTGTGTGTTGGCATTAAAACATGTGGAGACATAATGTCAGCTACAGCAAACAGACCACCTCTACACCCCGAAGGTATTTTTAGCAGGCTCTAACATTTGTTAGATCAACATGTTTGATGGGATAAAAAAAAGATATTTTAGAACAAGAACTGGGTTGGTTTATTGGCTTATTGAAGTGGAGGAAAAAAAGAAGTCTGAGAGATAAAATTAGCCATTTATAGCTAGCCAAAATACACTGAATGACATAAGCCTCATCTATTTTTACATTTGATCATATCACAGCCAAACCCATGAAATGCATTAATTAAACTGTTTTGTCCCTGTTTATCTGTTTACTATCACAACACTGCTCAAACCTCTACTATAATATCAGATGATGTGAGTTTGTATCAGATGTGGAAGGAAACAATCTGAAATGGCAAGATATTTCTGGGAGCAGCTGGATAATTGGAGACCCCTGGTCAAATTATGAACCCAAGATGCAAAAAACAGTGATCCCCATGTTATAGGGATTTACAGTTCTGCTGTGATATTTGTACACTATCCTACTAAAATTAATTATTCGATTTTTGCAGTTCTTTTTCATAAGGGTAAAAGTGCTGTCTCAAATGGTTCACAGTTACCCTCCAATATGTAAGCACCACTGTTTTTATCTCTTTTTAAATTCAAAGGTTGAGAAGTAAAAAGCACTTGTGTGAAGCAGAAGTGTGAAGAATCAATCCATTATGACCCTGGTTTGACCCAAGGTGCAGGGTCACGTGGGCCTGGTGTGTCTGGCTCTGGAGATTACACCGCCTCACATCCTCACTTGATCCATGAGCTGCTTTGCTTTAGAGTCCAAGAAGCATTATCCCTCCCTCTGAAAACCCAAGTACCTGAGCAAATCCTGAGGAGTTAGTCAGCAACTCAGGCTTGGATCAGGATCTTCCTGCGGAGGTGAAGCAGGTGAACTGCTTGCTTTGCCCCAGTCGTGTTTAAATCCAGATAAAACCATAGCAGCAACCAGCTCAACCACTCCTGATTAGTTGTGTGACTGTAGGCCTTGCTTCCTCGACAACTGGCTCCCAAGTGTGAAACCCAGGTGTGCTGCCTCTAAAGACGACCTCCGCCCCCCTGCAAGTGGAAAAAGCTCACCAGGGAACGCTGGAGAGCCACGTGGCTGTGTGTGACCATTGTCTAGCACCAAAAAAAAGGAGGCAAAGAAGAAGAGGTTTGTAGTGCTGCTGACAACTTTCCCCTTTACTCTCAGACTTTCCAACGGGGCTGAATGTGAACACTGAAACAAGAGCTGTGAGAGGACTGAAATCCGGCGATGATGTCAGGAAACGTTTAGCGATGAGGAAAAACAACGAGAGCTGACCAGAGAACAGGTTGATTTCATTATGCGGGCTGCAGGGCTCTTCTGAAAGTGAGATGGAAACACTGCAAGTTTTCTTTGTTCTGACTCCAACTTCATGTCTTTTTACTCGATTAGCCTAGAAGTTAAGTAAAGCATTTGGGATTGCCTTTGTAATTTTTTTCCACACCAAACAAGCAAGTCGCCGTTGTCATGATGCCCGCTCTCTGATTAGATATTCACGAAGGCATTTCTGTGACAGCCTCCACTGAGCAGACGCATTGTCTGATAAGAATAGAGTCAATATGCTCTGTATTATCACACCATATTATTATTATTATCTCTTCCACTTTGTTATTAAAGGCAGCGGTGACTACTGAGGATCGTTCTGGAAGTGCTTTTCCAGCGGCCCAGAGGACCGCTGGCAGGCGTCGGCCTCGAGGATCCATCTTCCCTCTGAGGAGCTGTCGATGGTGGTGGATCATCTTCTGCTGAGTCGGCTGTTTTAGCCACAATGATAGTGCCACTTCGTCCGTCCCGTCGGCCCACACACGTGCACACGAGGAGTGCACTTTTGCATTTGCACTTCAAATCTTTATAAATCTTTGCATTGCACTGCTGCTTCCCATCTATCATCACTGTTGCATGAATAACACCTTTTACCAACGAACCGTGCATTCTTCAGTCCATTTTGTTTGGTGGTGCATTTTTCTCATGTCCAAAAATAACTGGCCAGCTGTAGACAACAGGACGTCACATCAAGATATTCTCAACAGGGCCGTTTCAGAGATCAGAGTTTGTTATCAGAAACCTTTTGGTGTCAGTCAATCAGAGGAAGAGCTTCTGCATAGAGCCGCCATTTTGTACTGATGCTCTCAACAATCATACTGGTTTGATTCTGGTTTGTGGACTCTTGTGTTGACAGTAGCCTCAATAGACCAGAATGCAATTCAGCAATTTTCGAGTAGATTTTGTTAGATTTGAGGGGGCGTGGCCAACCGGAGAAATTCTTGCTCTCCTGGTTACTGTGCTACTGTTATTGCATAAAGCCCACAGCTGAATTTAACAAGTTCACACCCCTCCTCTGGAAGCCATGGAAAGTCATTGTGGGAAATGAAAGAAATCAAAGGACATCAATCAAGCAGAAGAAAGGAGGTTGAGGGAAAGCAGGTGCACCAAAAAAAATAAATTACAACAGTACATCACAAAGTAATACCTGTAATGTAGTGAAAATCTGTTTTGATAGATATGTGTGAAAGTGTCCAAAGATGGATTTTAAGATTCAAAAAGGGAACAGAGAGAATTCATAAAGCGACACCTCACATCCAGAGCTGCTGTTTTTTCATACGGTCTTAAGTGGTGCTCTACAACCTTTCCCCCTTCAGTGCAGGAGGCCAGGAAGTGTGTGACAGAATATCTGGCACCTATGATTGAACAGCTACAGTCACACCGACATTTCTCTGTAGCAGCGGCACAAAGCAGGTTAGATGTGTCAAAGATAAATGGCAGTGGAGCACAATCTTGCTATTCCTTTGAGACGGGCTGATGTAACAGGTTGTCAAAATGATACATAGTGAGAAGACTGGAACGAAGAAGGAAAGAAAGTGAGGGGACATGAGGAAATACCTTATGATTTTTAGTCACTGTACTATAAAAGAATATAGTTTAAAAAAAGATTGGTTAGCATTCCCTTATGCTTATGTCACTCTTTAGCTTTAATAACCTCAAGAGTTGGGTGAGACACAAATGAATTAAACTGTAATCAATTCTGAGAAAGCTGCAAATATATTCTATTAAAGTGTAACTAGTAATGTCATACATGATAATATTCAAATTCACCTGTGGGAGAGATTCCTGACTTTTGGTTTATTTTGCCTCCAGATCCACTAGATGGAAAGTTAAACAACTTTGTATTCCAATTTTAATTTTCTATATTGGGTATTTAGCATGATTTCAGGGTGTTAAAAAGAGACACCTGAGCTGCCTAACGTCCTGCCATAGTTGCCCCATTTATGCAAATTAGGGACTTACTTAAGCTAATGAAAGCATTAATTGGCAAATATTTCTGGGTGAACATAATTGCATTGACCTAGAAATATAGTACTTATAGAAGCTTCAAGAAAATCAGTTTTTCCTCATTAATATGCAAATGTATGCGGCAAAAGGTGCTCCAGCATCTAATCATCTACTCTGCAGGGGGAACCTGCGGTGCAAATATGAAATATTTGTCAAGTGTTGTCCTTGAGTTGTGTTTACAATAATGTATCTACACACTGACAGACAGAGAGAAGGACAGAAAGACACCGACATGACAACCAAATGTCCCTCCACCATGGCACTGCATGGTAAAAAGTATATAGCCCTTGATCACTTTACAAAATAAGAGCCCACCAAGGTAGAACTAATTAAAAGCGAATCACGACGAAAATCACACAACATGGATGCCATGGACGACACAACACTCACTGTGTGGAGCATGTACCACATACTCATAAATGACCCCTCTCTCTCTCTGCCCTGTATTTCCTGTCTTTCTCCACTATAACTATCCATTAAAGCAGAAATGTGGAAAAAAACAACAACAAAAAACAAAAAAAAAAAAAAATAGGCGCAACACAACAAAACTCAAGGAATCAAAACAAAGCCCAAGACACAAAACATAATGCTGGAGAAGCAAAACAGACCCGTCTAACCTACATATCATTGCTGAGCCTAATTGGCAACACCAGCCCTCAATGTATGAAGGGAAACGCTCCAAAGAAAAACTTATTAGGGAAATGTGAGTGGGTCAAGTCAAAGAGGGATCGCTTCCAGGTCTACACTCACAAAGTCCTCTTCCAGCTTTTGAATCATAGAAAAAATAATCATTTAGCAACCATATTTTCAAATGTGATTATTGTAACAGATTGTTTTTGTAATCATATTATTGCTATCCTATTAAATGTAATTAATTCTTCCACAGTACTGCCTGTAAGTTCCACAATGTGGAGGATTACATGAAAAATGAATGAACCCACATTAAAAGTGAATAAATAGCGTCTAGACAGAAAACATGACAAAAAGGCATTTTTTATTTATTTTTTTAAATGTCTGGTTCCCGGCGGTCTGATCAGTCCCTCCCCTTGCTGAAATTGCAGCTTCAGTCACTTGTCATGACAGTGCCACCACAAAGCATGGCACAGTTCTGATTGTAACAAAGTGTTACTTCTGACAAAGCAGAGCACAAGAATAGCTTTCACCATCAAAGGCAATGGGAGATTTCAATCCTGAAGTCTGCAGCGTGAGAGGGTGAATAATGACAAAACAGAACAGTCCCAGCCAACATGAGGACACGGAACACGGCCATGCAATACATACACACGATGTACACAACACACAGTGTGTGTGTGCACACGTGTGTGAATAGACTCCCTATTGAGACATCAAGCCGCTATTTGAGCTCTCTCACCACGCCATGATGGAGACAAAATGTCATGTCAAAGCAAAACAGAGGCCACCGTTCATCCACAGTTGCTTGGGAAAGTGAGACACACACACAGAAACACACACACACACACAGTTTGTTGTACAACAGGATGCCTGCTGAGTCTAAGTGGTCCTGTAGGTGAACACAGGGAGGGAAGACGTCTTATCCCATGCATCACTGGGGTATATTATGAGGGTTGTAAACAGGGATTATTTCTCCCTGCCAGTGCGTGGATTTGAAATGTAAAACAACTATGAACAGTCAAGAAAATTCCCTTCTGGACCTGAACTCCAGCTGCATGCCTGTCTATTAGGATGCCAGCTCTTCAATTCAGGTTTTACAACAAATAAATAAATAAAGAAAACATTTAATCACACTGGGATGGTGACTTGGAGCTTTATATTCCATAATGACTACTTCACTGACTTCATTTTCACTGTTTACTAGACTGATTTGCTGGACGTCATCCAGTTTTTTGTCTATCTATCCTATTTAGCGCCCAATATATGCAGTGTGTTATGCAACAACTCACTCCTCGTAATCCAATAGAATCATGTGAATTGCACACGAGGCTGCAAGATTATAGATAAAACGATAATCATGATCATTTTGGCAAATGTTTTGATCAATAATCATGATCGATCATGAGTACTCATTTTAATAATTCAAAGAACAATATTATTTTTCTGCTCTTTTTTGCAAATTTTATCAACATCAATGTATTCCCAACAGCAGACATTCTAAATGAAATGAAATTAAATGTATGTTCCTTTGTTATATGTTTAAAATAAAGTTTAGCAAATCAAATCAAAGCATCTCTGCATTAATGAGATTTTTTTATGAGATAGACAGTGTGACACAGCAGATGCTGTTAAACTGTCAGATCATAGTAACGTTTTGATGGCGGATCCTTCGCCGGCAGATACTATCATGTTTATTAGAGGCTTATTACACTGTGATCTCAGGTCATTTTTCTCTGTCTAGCGAGCAGCTTGATGGTTTTATGCCCTAAAATATGTTCAAAGATGTGTTCACCACAGTAATCAGCTAAATAGCCTCGCTGAAAGCTTTACTTCACAGTCAGTGTTTAATAGCCTCAATTTAATTATTCTGTTGCTGAATGGATTCTTGTGATGGCGGCCTGCAGTACGTCTTTACCCACTCTCTGCTGCACAGCCAGAAACCTGCTGCAGCTTATTTTGGCCTGTCAGATCTAAACAGTATCTACTGCACCTTTTTTTTATTATCACAGTGTAGAAACACCAGCCTGTGGTTATTATATGTGTAACCATGCACTCTCTCTGGAGTTAATAGTTGGATTTAAAATGTTTTATTAATATATTGTTATCTTCTCGCCAGGGTGAAAAACTTTTGTTTCTCGATACAACAGGTAGTTGTCAAAGGATTCTTATAGATAAGCGCATAAAAAACATACATACACAGAGAAATAAAATAAAACTGAAAATGATAAAGCCACCCAACTGCCTCAACCCTCACCATTGTGTTAATGTCACTGCCACTGTCCTATTGACCATCTGTCCAGGATCTCTAACACCCCTCAATTGTGGCTGCTAAAGCTGTATCCTTCACAGTTTATGCAACAACCCGATAATCATTTCTGTCCAGGTCATAAATATTTTGGCTCATTTCATAGCTGAGAGCCGAGGAAGCAGCTGGAGACAGAGAGCGGGGTGGCATGACATATGGAGAGTCCTCCAAGACAGAGCGTGGGCCAGAAGACGAGGGAACCTGAAGCCAAGCAGAAGTCACGGTTTTGTCTGAGAACTTTTTGAAAAGTTTCATTGCGCTCATTCATCGTTTTGTTTCTTATAGATGACGGTGTGAGAGGATTTTTGAGAGATTGCTTGCTTAAAATAAGCCCGTAGCACATTTCACCATTTGAGTCAGTGGCTTGCCTTGGCACCAGCTGGCATTAGGGAACTAATCTATAATTCAGGCAAACCCCTCAAACATTAGCTGTGCCATTCGACCCTGAGCGATGCACCCGGATTCTTACTGAGGGCCTCTGTGTTGTCCTGTAACGTGAATTATTTATCGCCAAGCTGAAATATGGACTTGAAATAGACAGCCACGGAAACCGTAGCCAGGGAAATGCAACAGAGAGAAAAAAGTGAAGAGGGAGAGAGGAGGAGAGAAGACACTGGGGAGGCCGTACGTGTTACGGCGCACATGGGCCTGATGAGCACGTGCGGCTCCTGTCTGAGGAAACTGACGGATGACGGATGTCGGACAGAGAGACACTTTGGCGAAAAATGATGAGGTTACTTCACTGCAGGAGGAGGCAATTAGAAGACAATTAATCCAACGGGTGAGCCGGCAGCAGCAAGGCAGGGAGGGCATGATGTTGTCTTCACACACACACACACACACACACACACCCACACACACCATAATGAATCTGTCTTCACGTGTCCATCAGGACTCAATGGGCTGCCCTCATACTCACAATCAAAGCAGAATACAGGCAGAGTGCAGCTAAGAGGCAACTCCAGCCCAAATGCTTTCATCAAGACTCGACACTTTTCCTCTTAGCCTTACTCCACCTCCACACTGTTTCACCCCCATCCATTTCATCTTCCCACTCCCCCCTCCTCCTCTTTTTTTCTCCATTAGGCTTCATCTGTCAGCTGTGTCTTG
>OMLF01014173.1:13900-25945 GCA_900302615.1 Holocentrus rufus
GCGAGCCATTCCCCGTTCCCTCATTTTCCCTCTCTGGTCTTGTGAGGCAGAGCCAGGCTGCAGCTGACAGGACAGCGCAGGCCAGGGGACAATTAGGGAAGCGTGGGAGAGACAGCTGGACCCGGTGCCAATTACACCGAGCGAGAACTGCACAGACAACAAGCCAGCCTAATGGGCTCAAACTGCACTGCTATTCCCTCGGCCGCTACATGGTCAACTAAAAAGACTTACTGGACTTTCAGGGAGGAAAAAAAAAGGTGATAATTTCATTTATTTATTTGTCTCTATGAAAAAAAAGAAAGCTAAGTGCATTACATAACATCACAACATCAGTAGCTACAGCAAAAGTGCATTTTGAGGAATAACTTCTGTGGCGCTGGCTTCTACACAAATGGGATAAAAATGTAACAGCAAGCAAATGACCACCAGAAGACATTGTTAAAGTGTCTCTCATGTCTCCAAACTGTACAGCAAGGGGTGACATGAACAGGTATGAAGCACCTGTTCCAGTAACCGTGACATCCGCCTTGTGTCACCTCACCGGTTCTGTTCTTACAACCTGAAAACTGCCGTCATCTCAGAGCAAGACCGGCTTTGTGCGACTGTTTATGTGTGCGTCAGCCCCAGTCCGGCGTCACTGCGAGGCCTTGCCCAGCAGGATGCTCTGCAGCTGCCTGATCTTGCTTTCCTGAGGCAGCGCCAGGCTCTTCCCCTCCGCTCGTTCCTCCTCCTCCAGCAGCTGCTCGATGTAGCAGGAGGAGCCCAGGAGGATGTGGCCCGTGGCCTGCATGGAGAAGATCGTCCACCGCAGAGCCTCCCTGGAAACAGACAGAGAGAGAGAGAGAGAAAGGGCGAGACAGGTCAGCCACAGCAGATTCTTATCTGTAGAAATATGACTGGAAATGTTTGTATAGACAAACACAAAAAGCATGTATAAGCAAGAAGTACTGGTATGGTAGTAACAGAAAAAGTCATTACACATCATTTTTTGAATAACTGTCAAAATAAACAAGCACGGAAGCTCATTCCAGCTAAGAACAAAACGACCGACAGAAAATATTCACAACTTCAGATGGTCAACCCTCATGTCAACGCCATCTCATGAAACCGTCATTTAAGATACGCCTCCCCTGTAAAGCTCTTGCTACAGTGCCATATAAGCAAAAAAAACGGAGCACAGAAACCTCATATCTGACGAGTCTGCAAAATGTAATCCTCTCTGACACAGGCTCAGTGCTACAGCTTAAAAGGAGAAGATCTCAGCAGCAATGACATAACTCCTCCCAGATTTAATCTGAGTAAAATCGGTGTTTTGTTCTTGCAAGGTCTGTCCATTTCACCTCTGCCCACCCACGGACAGGAACAACTGTGCACAGTAAAACCTGACCTTAAACCTTGACGTTGTGTTTGGGGCTGCACATGGAATAAATGGCATTGACTGTATATGATAAAGATGGCCTGCATTGGCAATATATGCTGCAAAAATCAGTCAGTCTCACAGACATTAACAGTTGCTGGATGTTTGGTTTGCAAAATAAGATAATCTGCATGGTAATTTATGGGGTGGGACATCAACTGAATTCAACAACTTTCATCTCCAACTGGATTAAACCCAGTGTCAACTAAGAGGGATGGGAAAAAATGTTACTGTAAAGTCACCACAGAGTGACACATTGACATTGGGCAAAAAATAGATCATCCTTTACAGCTTAATACAAAGATATAAAAGCACTGCAGATTCTGTAACACGTCATCCACTATGCTAAAACGTGTCTTCTGCAGTATAAATTGAGCTTTACATACATGGTCAGACAGAGATCACTCACTTGAGCATCTTTTTGGCAGCATAGCAGCGCAGGTCGTACGACACGGTGTAAACACCATACAGGGTGGCTTTCACGTTCAGGCAGCCAATGAAATCCTTGGGGTTGTTCTTGTAGAGGTCAAAGGTCACCTTGGCCACGTCTTTCCTGTGCAGGGACTTGCATTCACTGAGCTGTAGCCTGGGAGGGCTGCTCTAAAAGTGAGGGAGAGGTGACATTATATAACCAAAGTCTGGTAGGATATATACATGCAGTTTGACTGATTGGAGCCATCAAATTAAGCCGTGCGGACGCTGGATGACTGTGTCCACGTGCTGAATGGATCATCCAACAATAGACACTTAAAATAGAGACTGACGCGGCTCCACAGGGAGAGGAAAGTGACAAGATAGGTGTGAGGTTACCATAGCAAACATTCAGGGTGGAGACTAATCATTACTGTTATGGAAACTAATTACTTTAGGATGAACACCATTAAAATTTGATGACACCTTCAGGTCACATTCATATTCAACATCAGCCTTTCCTTTTCTCTAAAATGATGAGGAAAAACTAATCTACGGGTGTTAGTACCAACGTGTTGCTTCTGCACAACAAGTCCGACATATTACCCTCCTATTCAGTTTGAACCTTGAATACTGATTATTAAATTTTATTGAATACTCACTGTATTATTCTTCCCATGCACCCAGTAAGCATCCATATTCATGGATAATGAATTACAGAGGGCAAACACATTTTCCTCTCTTAAAGCCACTACATCAGAGAAACAGCCTCCAATACAGCAAAAGCTGCCCCATACAATGTTGACCAGCATCATGCAGATGTTGATCAACAGTGCCACCTAGTGGATTGATGCACAAGGGGGTCTGAGGCTATTTTGAGCACAGACTAGGACAATGGTTCTCAAATCAATTCCTAAAGATCTAGAGTATTGCAGGTTTTCTGAACTATCCAGGTAGTTTTTATTTTAATTGCTTAAACAGGGACTGATTTAGACCTGAGACGTCAGATAAATGCAATGCAATGCATGGTACGATAGAAAATCTGCAGCACTCTGGACCTTGAGGACCAGATTTGTGTAGCACTGGCTTAGGAGGTTGCCTCCTACCACAGATGGCGTCCACTTCTGTCCCTTCTCCAGGACCATGAGGACAGCATTGTCTGGCAGCGTCTGGAAGAACTCCTCTGTGTCGATGCCCGTGCCGTCTTCATCCAGCAACAGAGCGCTGACACAGGGGACGTTAAACGAATCCATGACCTGTGAGGGTGAAGGACAGAGAGGAAGATGAGGAGCACTATTTGAATTTGTCCTCAGCTCACAGGGGGGCGGCTGCACGGTGAGGCAGCAATTTTGCCATGCTCCTCTATATGAGCACCACAGCACGATCAGGAAGTTGTAGAGTCAGCAGAGCGGTTCCCGAAAGCTCGGCTATGACAAGCACGATTGTACACTTCATGTTATGAACTTATCAGGGCAGGCTGGAAAAGTGCAACAGCGTCACAGATGGTGCAGTGTTGACTAATGAGTCACAGGTCAGTTTGTCCGTGGTAATTTATTCCTCTCCAGACACCAGGTTGTCTCCGTGCCTCCCTGAGCACCACTCTGACTCACCCAGCCTTTTGTCTTACCATTCTTTCGCCTGTCTGAGTCACATTCTGCTCTACAAAAAAGGTAAACAGCAGCAACTATTTTTCGTGTTTTTCCAAAGGTCAAACGTCATGATTCATGACATCATGAGATTTCATTAAATTAAAAAAAAAAAAGACCCACAGCTGCAGATAAACAATATCTATTAGTCTGCCAAGAACACTTTTGCCAGGGCATAAAATCATGAAGATTAAGATAGTTAAGTAATTTTTCTCAGTTTCACAGTTATCTTGGTCTTCTGCAGTTTTTGCCTTTGTTGTTGATAAAGTCTCATCCTCGGCCTTCTCAACCCTCCTTCAACACTCATCCCCTGCTTTCCTTTTCCTCCTTCTCCTCACCTTGTTGATCAAGTCTCGTAGTCCATCCGCCATGATGCCCTTCTTCACACTGCGGTCAGCATTTGTGACCCGAAAGGGCTTCGGCCGAGGAGTCCGACCCGACAGAAGCTGCTGGGTCATCGAAGCGCTGGCTGACATGCTGGCTGTCACACACCTGGAAGAAAAAAAAGGGTGGGAGGGCATTTAAAATCTTTCCAATCCACTTTCTGCGCACATTCTAACATGCAATGAAGTCCTGTATGTTGTGATGACCGATGACAATAAGAGTCTTACTTTGAGAGGGATGTTGGAGTCAGGAGACTGAGGGACTTCTTAGCATAATCCATCATCTGGCAGAGACCGTCTAGATCCAGGACCACAAGTATCATCAGTTGATTCAGACTTTTTTACCAGTGCAGTACATCAGATCACCAGCAGAGAGCTGACACCTTACTAAAACTTATTTACATAGAAAGTGTAGATTTTATTCAGCGTTTCTATGCTAAGACCAATAAATTTAAATGTAAAAAGTTCAATATATTAATGGAAACAATCTAAAATACATGACAAACTGTAGTATTTACAAGCCCTTTCAAGACTCCAAGTGTCCACTTAAAAAGAAAAAAGAAACTTGAAAAGCCTCATAACTGACACATCGGTGAAAGCAAAATTCACCTTTTTTAAAACCATGATCAACATAAAGACAGACATCTATGAAACATTTTAAAGTCAGAGATCTGACACTAACAGACAGTGTTCTACAAAATATTGTACAGTAACAGAAACCTCACACTTTACCAGCTGCTGTTCCTCCAACGTGTTAGACCCAATCCTTTTCTTGTCCCCTCTCTCAATTTTGTTTTGATGACTGCACCACAGCGATAATGTGCCGTCTCTTTTCCAGACTACTTATTCTTGCCTGTTTCTTGCGCCACTTGCTCACTGACCTTTGTTCTGCTGACTGTTATGCTAGTTGCAAGTTGTCAGCTTTATTGTGTAATTCTCTGTGTACACTCCCACTGACCCCCCTCTGTTAAAGCCCCAGATCCTGATTTATCCTGTATAGAAATATGAGGTACAGTAGCAGAGGACCATAAAATGAGACAGTGGTTTGTGTCGATAAAGGGGGTACAATATATCACCTTTAACAGTAAATTACAGATCAGAGGTGTGTGTAGGAAAAGCCCCAATTTCAGCACAACACAGAGGTTACTCTAATCTCAAGTACAGTCATGAAGTTAAAACAAGTAAACACAGTCACACTAGGTGTAGGTGATAATGGCCCAATTGTGGCTAAGCCTAAGTTCAAGGAGAAGATATGACAGTGGTGTCATCATCACTGCATAATACAGTTCTTGAGGGTTTCCAGAATTAGGCCACAGGTCAAAGTGTACTCCAAATCCGCCATACTACATGTCATTCTATAGGACAGCCCTGCTGACGTTATGACACCATGTTACACAACTAAACCTATGTTAAGTTAATTTGTGTCCATTAGTCCATTTAAAAAGGTCAAGCAAAATGAAAGCCCAGGAAATAAATGCTATTGGTCCATTAGTTAAATACATGCCACAATAGAGAGGACATATAAAGCATACCTATTATACAGACTTAAACTTGAGCGACAACAATAAAAGCATATGGAAAAAGTACATTGCAGAGTTTATTTAACACTCCCATTTTCAAATTAAGCTTTCAATAACAATCCATAGCATTTCAATAACATAATGCATTAAATTTGCATTAAGTTTACACATGCAAATTGCATGTATGAACACTTCAGGTGTCTGTAAAAGCTGGAAATAAGTTTCTGCCGATGAGCTACAGCTACTTGCTACAATAACATTTTCTTTCTGAGATGGTAAACTGTCTGATGTGCACATTGTTAATTAACTTACTGATTAAGACAATGCTGACTTTTTAAACTTTAAAAAGACAATAACAGCCATAGTCCAATATTTTGCAGAGGTATCTATTTCACACTGTGATAAGGTAGTAATATTCCTCAAGGAAACAAAGAAAGGCTGAGAGCTTTTACAATGTGTTTTCTTGTTTTTATTTTCAATTCATTCTCGCTGATCAAACTAGCCTGCTGGTAATCACTGACATTCATGTTCTCAGAATGGATTAACCGTTCAACATGGCTGCTTTTTTGTCCCAAAGCAAAAACAGCATTTTTCTGGCTGTCACTATGATTTATGTGTCTTATGGGAAATTTCACAAAGCAGGACACGCAAATTAGGCAGATAAGTTGGAAAATTTGTATTATCCTGGTGAAAATGACTTGAGTCTGTAAAACAAAACCTGAGTGTTAGGATAAGAAATATGATTCAGTACTGCATGCTAATTCCTGGAAAAAAAATCTGACGATATTTCATGACACTTTTTAAGGTTATCTGGGAAACTTAATTTATCCTGCTTTATGAAATACCCCCTCAGAAGTGGTCTGGTGTGTTGTCACATGCAACTACATTTTGTCATCTTGTCCTCCTGAAGTTCTTGGTTTGAGAAGTGGACTTGTTACACAATTTCTAAGTCACTGCCAATTACTTTGCCCAGTCTGTGACCCTGAAAGCTTATTCACAGCCCAGCAGCAGATCATTCACACTCAATATCCTCCTGCAGTACTGCAATGTCGAATTAAATAATAAGAGGAAATTTGCTGGATCATCTACAGTTAAGCATTATTCTTTTATCCGATATATTGTGAGTTTAATATAGCTCCACTAATAGCGGTCAGAGGTTAAATTGCCAAACATAAGTATTCAATAAAGTCTAATTTCAGCCATAATCATAATTAGCCTAAATTCATGGGAAACGGTGTATTTACATGGCTGTGTAAAATATCGAGACTTACTTTTTCCCTCTGTATTTTCCTTGTTGTGAGTTGCAGCCAACTGAATGAGCCGTAAGGTGGACTGACTTCTCACTAATAAGAAACACCTGCGGCGCACCTCGCCCAATTAGCGCTTACGACAATGTGCGCAGTGTTGTTCACAAAGTGTTTTTTTATTGTTGTTGTTATTGTTGTTGTTTGGCTTTTCTGGCTTCTTGAATTTATGTAAGTGTTCAGGTCAAATTTTTCCAAATAAAAGCCTCATCGGCATTTTATTTTGACTGATTTTATTTTATTTTATTTTATTGGTGTAATTCAATATGAAAAAGCGGATATAGAGAATGTATTCGAGGCGGAGTAGGTCATTAAAATGCCTTTGCTGGGCTTCAGCAGCTACAGTCTTTCTACAGGGAGTTCAAGTCTGTGTGGTGTTCAACAGTGAGCTTATAGTGACCTTTTCATGTTACTGTAGACCTTTTCATGGTATAAGGAAAAACTCGCAAGGCCTTTTTAATTTCTTCTTCTTTTTTTTTTTTTTTAACTTCTTGAAGAAATGGCATTTTAAAGTTGTGCACTGGGGTGTGCTTCTGAAATTAAATACAAGATAGTAGCTTGTAAGGGCTGCTATAGGATGCTTGGATGGTGCATCTTTAAAAAAAAAAAAAAAAAGACCACAGTAATAACCAATGTAAATTATAAAAAATCTCCAATGTGTATCTGTTGAGCAGCTTATTTAGCTCTGATGCTCTGCATTTCACGCTCACTGCAGAAGCACAGATGAATCATGCCACAGCCATTAGTCTAATCTGTGGTGGGCTAATTTGAATAATATATCACACTGAAAATAGCTATGAGTTATTTATCAAATCAAGTATTCATAAACAAAATTCTGCGGAAGGGGGCTTTTCTTCTTTCAGAGGTCAATTTCCTTCCAGAGCTTTTGTCCTGTTATCACAGATACCCTGGTGAGTGACGCAGGTTGATTTGGCTTAGACCCATTCATTTGTGCTTTATTGGTTGGTGATGCTTGTAATTAGTGCCTGAGTGCCTGACATAAATGAAATGAAATGAATCAGAGTCAAGAGAACAAATGCTTTACAAATGATTACCATATTGGGTTTAATTTAATGACCTTCCTTTGAATTCAAGAGAGCACATACAAACACAACAAATACATTTCAAATAATAATTTTCCTGTTTTCTGTCCCATTTTTTTTTGCTCACTGTTGCAGAGACAAAAGACCAGCTTCATCTTCCATTGTTTTCAGTGACATTTTGTTGGCATCATTTACATAATCCTTCCTAATTCATTGCCTTTCAAGAGGCAGTCCACAGAGTGATGGAGTGACGTAGAATGAGGTAATAATTTTATAATAAAAATAGAAAACTGAACTCTAAGGTTATGACTGCTAAAACTCTATTTGTTTTTTCCTGAACTAACATCATTTCTAATCAGGTGTCAGAGCCACAAGGTTGAAAGTTAACTCCGCTGTGACGTGAGATCTTCTCCATCAAACCCCCGACTGTTCCCAGTGACCCCAGCTCTTATTTCCTCTTGCCGATGCGTGCCATCAGTTCTGCGTTGGCCGCTGCCTTGGTCCTCATGTCCTGGTTCTTGGCCAGGTCTATGAGGACACTGAGGATGCTGGTGGGAACGTCGAGGGACAGGGCAAAGCGTGACCCCTGCTGGGCTCTCTTTGGGACCTGGGAGGCTGGGCGCGGGGCTCGTGCTTGTCGGAGTATAGAGCGGTGCTCCGGCCAAAGCAATGAGTTCAACACACCGCTGCGGCTGAGGATGTCGACCGCCAGCAGGTCCCTCTGTGTGTCTTCATCCATTTTGGCACTGGCAGGGCTGCTCCTCTGGCCCTGGATGCACCAAGGCAGCAGCAGGACCAAGCATAGACACACATGCATGCCTCTCATGGTCGGAAGTCTTTCTGGAGGGAGAGAATAAGAGGAGATGGCTCAAAATAAGCTTTTCTTTCAACCCTTTCATTTTATTCTATAAGGATTTTCTTCCTTAAGGCAACCTGCACTTTTCTCCCTAGGTGATGCCATGTGAAAGTTGTCAGTTTTTACTGATTAAAGAGGTTTAAGAGGGTTTTTAGTCCTCTTGTCAATCAAGACATTGATTGTGCACAGTGGGATGCAACTCAACAGAAGAAAGCAATTGCTAATACATTGCATGCAGTTTAATTTCCATCACTAATAAATCCTAAGATATATATTTCAGCTGCTCTAACTGCTGCATAAATGGAAATAATCCATTCACTGTGCACTGGTACTTGTAAATATTATTTGTTGCCTTTGACAACAGAAAAATACTTTATCAGCTGATGGAGGCAAATTTGTGTAATTTCTGAGTATGTTGAAACACACTGATAAATTTGTTAACATCTTTCAGTTTCCATTTGCTCAAGGTTTAGGTCCCCTACAGAGAATTATAAATTGTCCAGCAATATCTGAGATGTGCACAGAAAACTGACTAAGCATTAAGAAGTTTCATAATCATTGTTAAAAACTTACTGTTACCCCTGTGGACTGTTGGCAACTTGACAAAAAGGCACTTTCTCCCCTGTGTGCTGAAGCAGGGCTGTGGCAGAAACTTGTCGTCTGAAGCTCTGTGGTATCCTTTAAAGTCTTCTGTTCCTCCGTTTTTATTTCAGCTATTGGAAGAACAATCAGTGTAGCACACACTTTGGATGTTCAGCTGGACTTCTGTCTGCTCCACCGCCTTCATCCACGTCCCTCTTTGCCGTCACACTAACTCTTCCCCTTCACTCCCCTCTCTGTTTATCTTTTACATCTTTACATCCCTCGCCCTCCCCTCATTTCATCTCATTTCCTGTCTGCTCATTGCTATCTGTTTCTTTGTCTAAAAATAACGTGATGCCAATTACAATAGTTTGCCTATTATGAATCAGATGCCTCAGGCTGTGGTCCTGCCACATCTGAGACCGCAGCACCACTATTCAAAACCAAGTACCAAGAAGGCGTAAAAATACAAATGTATTGTTCAGTAAAGATTGAGGATACGCTTAGTAGAAAACGCTCACTTTCATATCATATTAGTTCAAGTGCTGTCAGTCACCAGTGCAGACTCAGTGACCATAGTCTCGCCTCAGAGAGAGAACAACAAATACTCTATATCTCAACTAACTCATTCATCCCAAACTGTATAACAATGCAAAAAAAAAAAAACCTTGAAGATGGACATGCAGTTACGTAGCTTCACATGACTGCATGGTTACAGACTGGATGACGATAACAGACTTGCCACACCTTAATACCTCTACAGCGAGGTGTCCAGGAAGCTTCCTAATTACATCCCTGAACCACCTCAGCTGGGTCCTCTCAGTATGGAGGAGCAGTGGCTCTCCTCTGAGCTCCTCACCCTATCCCAAATAGTGAGCCCAGTTATCCTGTGAAGTAAGATTTTTTATTCTTTCAGTTTTTACCCACAGTTTGTGACCATAGGTGAATGTTAGAATGTGTATCGACCAGGTTTAGTGAGTTGAGAACCTTTTGGACAGAGGCGCTCCACTCACCAGGACCCCCTATGTGGTGTTGGTACATGGAAATTAGCACCTCGTACTGATCAAGGAGACTGTGGCCCCATCCTGGATCCAGGTCTTGGAGGGGAGCTCCTAGGTGAACAGAGTGGCTGGACTTGTCACAGAGTCCAGTCGAGTCAGAGGCAAATTAAGCTCTGGAGAGCAGTGAATCTTTTTAGGAGTAGTTGTGCTGCCAAAATCTGAACACAAGCAAAACGTAAAATCATTTTGCATTACATTTTAAAGCATTTGGCGGCTGCTTCTATCCAGAGTGACTTAAAATGAGTTTACATGTCCAACTCACCTAAAAAAGATAAGACTTGAAAATGGTGTCTTGATGGACCCATGCTGTTTCTGTCAAGAGAGTAGCACCTAGCACCTTCTGGTTACTGGATTATTTCACCAACTACAAGGCAACCATGCCATCCCAGGATCCTCCACTTTCAATCCTCAAGCAAATTCGCCCTTTTACTTCAGCTACACTTAGTATTCATGATGCCAAAAGACGAAGAATATTGTTATTCATGGCAGAGTAAAAATATAGAAAGCCCTGCTCACTAAGAGAGACATGAATGCATCTCTCAAGCTTGCCAAAAAGCTCCAAGATGTCAGTGTTTTTGGAGCAATACTCTATGGACAAGAGTTGAAAGATTTTTTAGCCATCATGGGGCTTGTAATGTCAGGGAAGTGGTGGTGGTAGTATCACAATTTGCATCAAAACCTGGATGATTTGCCATCTCTAAATGATGAATTCTCTGTATATTACATCTACAGGAGACTATGAGGCCACGAGTGATGCAAATAGACAATGTGAAACACATGCATCTATACACATTGCATCTCGTTTCTCCTTCTCAATTGTTTCATGAAATTCAATGTCTTACCATGGCCTAGACAAATTCCAGACAAACCTCAGTGAGATGGCAGGAAGCTGCAACAAGCAGTTCACGGTCAAAACCCCCCAAATCGTACAGGGTTTAAGTTCTGCATGGAGGAGCAGAACAAAATTCCACCACAGCAGTGCAAGAGACTGATGAAATACTACAAGAAGCATTTAGCTGCTGCTAAATGTAGTGTAACCAAGGGGGAAATTAGATATCTTACAAATGAACACTGGGTAATGCATAACTTTTCTTTAATAAATGAAGTAGAAAAAATTAAATGAAAATGTGTTTCCGTGGGTTCCGGTTTATGTAATAATCATTTTTGTTTGAAGATCTGAACATTCAGTATCAGTTTGTAAAAATTAGAAAACCACACTGCACAGAACTGTGCAATATTTTTTTCACATGTTCTGTATTGTGTTCTTTCCAAGAAGCAGTTCTGCCAGTTTGTCAGCAGAACAGTTGGGGGAAAAATGCGAATGTCTGTGTTGGCGGCAAATTCCAGGACAGTTTTGTTGAAAATGACTGATAAAATTGAGCTTTTAATAGCAATAAAGTAGAATGTTGATTTAAGATAATTGTAGGTACAGCCTGTCTTCAATTTTTATAATCAGGTTTCTGATAGATGAATCCGACTATTTCAATAGTAAAGAATATAAATAATATTCCTGAGATCTGCCTGTGAGGGAGGTTGTGCCAGCTGGCAGCACTTAGTCACAACTGCCTGTGTGTCATAGGTGTGTCCCATATGTCCTCTCCAGACCTTGAACTGCTTGCAGAGTTTCTGTCAACCAATATGCTGGGCATCATGCATAATAACCTTTTTAAGGAACATATTGCATGGGTACAGGAGGTTTT
Organism: Holocentrus rufus; assembly: GCA_900302615.1. NCBI lineage: Eukaryota > Metazoa > Chordata > Actinopteri > Holocentriformes > Holocentridae > Holocentrus > Holocentrus rufus. The sequence continues at coordinate 25,824 of OMLF01014173.1, forward strand.
TTCTAACTGCAGGATCCAGAAAAGGAGGAGCGGGGCATGTTGGCAGGTTGGACAGAGAGAGAGAGAGAGAGAGAGAGAGAGAGAGAGAGAGAGAGAGAGAGGCATAGAGAGAGAGAGAGAGA
>OMLF01014173.1:28220-42926 GCA_900302615.1 Holocentrus rufus
ACTCACCGACAGCGGCCACGGCGGGACATTTGTCATAGATGTATTTGGAGCAGACATCACGCACCATCCTGGGGGTCACGGCCTGGAGGAAGAGAAGGGGATGAGGGAACAGGTATGAACACCAGAGCCTAAAATGATGTGCGCTTCTACGTACGTACATAACTCTTATACTGGGGCTGCACTAGAAGATCTAAAATCCTAACTGACTTGAAAAAGGCCACATTGCACATATTTCACATGTTTTTCTTTTAGTCTCATTTGTCAGCTCGCTCACATTAGATGATTAGAGGTATTAGACACATTATTCTATGACTAACAGCCTGCCGTCTCCTGAAACATTACTCACAGTAAGGCCTCTAACCAGAGTAAACAGAGTAAACTCGGCTCTGATTGGCTACAGCTGGTCACCACTCTTGGAATGAGTATGTGACAGGACTGGGCAGTATACTGATATTGTGATATAAGACTAGACATTATCTGGCATTCTGCATATTGTAAAATCACGACATGGCATAAGTGTCATCTCTTCCTGGTATTAAAGGCTACGTTACAGTAAAGAAATGCATTTTTTTAACGTTTAACTGTTATGATTGTTGTATTATTTTCCTCCACCTGTTTGGTCATATATACACATTACTAATGACTGTTCATCAAAAATCCCTTGTGTGTAAATATCAGTGAAAGCACCAGCAGTCACCTCTATAATATCATCACAATATCAAGGGATTCTGTCAAAGATAATTTGATATTTGATCCCATGCAGGTGTTCGGCTTTAAATATCAAACCTGTCAGATGTTACCAGTTACTCAGATTGATCAGCAGGCCCACTGGGTGGTTAATACTGAACTTATAAAACCTCAAACTACCACAGAAAACTGTGTAGACCATCAGTCTTGAAGAAGCCTCCGATGAGGATTTTTTCCCTCCCAATCTTTACGACCTATATCTTCCTTTCCATATGAGGTGAATGTGGCATAAGTGTAAACCAATCACTACACCAGGTGATTTCATTGATTATTTCGTTCCTCCTTTGTGGTCAAACGTTTTCATCAGTGAAATCATCTTGTTAAGTTTGGCAGTAAGAAAACCCTTCCATAGTACACAGTTCGAGTTCCCTGGTGCAGCTTGTTTTAGCCGGAGGGTTTCAGATGAGAGGAATTCAGTGTGTCAACTCACATCGATACGTGCGTCCCACTCTGCCAGAGGAATACGACGACCGTAGTTCAGGATGTGTCTGCCGATGTCGTCACAAATCGGCGTTGTTCCTAAAAAGACAAGGAAATAACTGTGTTGACTTGTGACTCACAGGAGGTGTGTGTGTGTGTGTGTGTGTGTGTGAGAGAGAATGCATGACAGATCCACTAGGTACCATTAAGCTGTCCCACCAGGCTGGCCTTCAGAGCGTTCTTGCCTCTGGCTACATCGCTCTCTGTCACTGTTGTGCACAGGTTCATCCTGAAAGAAAGAGGCCAGACGGGTCAGGGTGTAACCTAATGTCAAACAACACTTAAAAAATAATGGATCAGTCAGTGTCAAGTGTTTGTGTCTGTCCTTCAGCCCTCACTGACCAGGCATTCTGGGACCAGTGCATCATGTCGTCGATGTGGTGCTTGTCGGTCACAAAGTAAATGCCCAGCAGGCCGGTGTCGCTGTAGGAGGAGTGGAAGGCCTGGAAGCTGTGACACAGGTTCTCCTCTGCTGCCAGGCGGGCCAGGCGACTGCTCAGATGCTGCATGTGTGCCGAAGACAAAAAGATAAGTGATACTGTTTTAATTAAGACAGCATTTCCTTAAATTGTTCCTGAAGTTCTGCTTAGTGTTTGTTTAAATCTGCATGGAGGACCAGATAGGTGCAATTTACAGAAACTCAGCTGCACTGTTTTCCACAAACGTATCTAATATACTTTTGTGTACTTGTTAAAATTCTGTTCTTTCTTCATTGTATTTCTTGTGGCAAAGCCTGATGATGTGGTATTATGCCTACTCAACTATGAAATATTTAGAAATTTAGAGGAGGATTTTCGAATCCCCAAGACTCTGTCCAAAAGCATTTTTCAGCATCTGCTTGTTTCTCCCGACAGGTCCAGAGGCAGGGGTGAGGCCCCTGACCCAGGTTTTCAGAGAGTAACATTATCTACCCCTCCATAATGGCCACTCAAGACACAAACAGCCTCTAGTGGGCAAAGCTTTAAGGGGGTACTGCAGGAGGCATCACATATGGTGAATTATCCATGTCTTCTCTACTGGTGTACAGTTTGGTTGGAAGAAAACCCTCCATAATGTCTGCCTTCCTCTACTAAGCTGCATTAAACAAAAAAATAAAACAAACAGACAATGTCAGTGTGAAGATATTATTCCATTTTCCTGACCTTTCCACCACCATAGGTGACATCGTAGCTGCCGATGATGGAGTTGGCCACCATGAGAGGCACAATGTCTGGGCTGGCAGCACTGGCACCCTCCACAGCGAAGGCAATGTGTGCCAGAGGCAGAGCATCATCACGCATACGGATCTGAGAAACGGCAGAACAGGAACAGAGCAACACAACGACATGTTATTGATCTGATAACAGCGACAGTGAAAATGATATCCCTACCTACGCTGCATGCTCAATCTCAGCCCAGAATCACACTGAATGTGTTGGCTGCATTACTCTGCAATGGAAGTTCATCAATTTCAAATGAGAGTCTGTTACAGTTAGATTATTCTGTTACAGATACTTTGTGCTTCTTGTGTTGGATTTCTTCTCCTTATGTGTATATAATTCATGTGTAAATAATACCAATGTTGGCTGAAAATATTTTACCAGTAAATCAGAGTTAAAACCCAGCTTGTAATACTATAACTTAAAGCCATATCTTATCAGTTTATCTTAATAATAACCTTTATTCAGCTATTTATGTGGTACTTTTCAAAAAACAAAGTTACAAAGTACAAAGTATGTTTGAGCCACAGGTAGGATTTGACCAGTAAGGGTTTTTGAGGGCAAAAGTCTTTTTTTCCATTTGTTTTGTTTTGAGTGCAGCTTCCAAGAGCTAACAATCAATATCTTTGAATGTGACCCAGACCTTTACTCTCAGTGTGGTGGAAAATCCTCTGAAAATATAGGCCATGGGACACTAAAAGTCTTCACTGAAATGCACAAAAACAATACTACTAATAATAATATAAAAACATACTATTGTATTGCAAACACATCTCACCTCACTGCCTGTAAAACGGCAGGGGGACAACACAGGGACGGCATCACCCTCATACTCAAAGGAAACTCCGCTGAAGTGAGTCTTGGCCAGGCCGACCAGCTCCTCATGGCTCACACCTGAAGGAGACAGAAACAGACAAAGACACTCAGTACAAACACAGCAGATATCCACCAGCCACTTTAGATATTACAGAGTGCCTTCAGTGCATTTACCTCCAGCAGCTGCCAGCACAATGCGAGGAGCCTTGTAGTGGCTGTTGATGTAATCCACCAGGTCCTGACGAGTAAGAGCCCTAGCAGAATCAAACATGGACATTACTGTCATTACATTGGTAATGATGAGGGATTTAAAACGGGAATGTGCTTATGCTAATGTGAGACAAATAAAAAATACAAAATATGCTAAATTAGATGTGACTTATTTACAATATTTACAATTCTGAGTTGTTCTGAGGGTGTGAGGAATGATTGAAAGCCTGAATGTATCTGCATTTTCTCCTACCTGGCATTGGTGGACGGTCCAAGGACGCTGTGTCCTAGAGGAGTGCCCTGGAAGGCTGTGGCATGCAGCAAGTCCAGGCAAACTTCCTGCAGGTTGCCCTCGACTTCCTCCAGCTCACGCAGCACCACACCCCTCTGCTGCTCAATGTCAGCCTCACTCAGAGAGCTGCTCTGCACCACCTCTGACAGAAGCTCCACGGCTGGGGAAATGGAGAGGGAGACAGATTATTCACCACCACGGAAGGATGTGTGAACTCTGAGGCTTTGACATAACAGTGAACTTACAAAACTACCAGATACCAGAAGAGCTTAATCTGTAAAGACAAACTTCAGATTGTTGGAAGTTGATGAAGTTCAGCTGCTGATACATCCTGACCAAATCAGTTTCATAAAAAGGAGACACTCCTCATAAAAACACACAGAGGCTTTTCAATTTTATACACACAAAAGACAACTCAATCCCATCCATGATTGTTACTCTTCATACAGAGAACGTGTTCAAACAAAAAATATTGACCCTTATTTTCCTCTATTGTGCCACATTTTTTTACATTTTGTGTGCCATTTTTTAACCATATGGATCAAAATATTTCAATACAATTCAGTGACAGTATCCACGACAACTGATGGATATTTCCACAATGTTCACTCCACAAACAGCACAAAGCACAGATGCTCCTTATCACTGTTTCCCCCAGAATTACATAACCTGGATCAACTTTTTTTTTTTAAAGTGACCATTTCATGACCTTTGACCAACCGCACAAACCACGTAACCTACCCAACAATTGTAAATTCTGACATTTTCAACTTGGAGCTATACTGAAAGACCAACCTCTACTAAACCATAAATTAAATCAACCAATGTTACTCCATAAACTACGGCCCTTCAACAATAAAAAGTACTCTCACAGATATAAGCTCTTATCAAACGCACATAAACCAAAATAGCCCTGTGGTTAATAACACCTCATCAAGGAAAACAAACACAGAACACATTTAATTCTCAGAGTCTGACAACAGCTCACTATGCTCTAAAAATCAAGGGGATAATGGTTCCCACACTCCCTACCACTGTGAAAATGTAAAATCCTAGTTGGTGATTAGAAATTTTACTTATTGTCCTTTTGAGTAAGAAACATACTGACTCAAATGTTACACATTTTGGCTACACTTGGTTACTAGTCATCTCACCTTTAGGCAGATCTTTGGACAGGGTCTTCATGTAGTACGCAGTGTGCTCTCGGGAGGTGTAGGCACTCAGATGAGCACCCATGGACTCCACCTGCTGCTCCAGGGCCGTCTGGGGGTGCTTTTTGGTGCCCTGAGAAGGGAGAGCAGTGGTTGAATTAGAGGAAGAGAAAATGTAAATCATTAAGAAGGGCATTAAATGTCTTTACTTGATGTCAGAAACCCCTTGAAAGGAGATTATGTGTACCTTGAAAGCCATATGCTCCAAGAAGAAGCCTGCTCCATTGTTCTTCTCGCTCTCATAGCGACTGCCCGTACTGATCCAAAGTCCAACCTGAGACAAAGAGAAGAAGACAAAAGGAGATGAGGCATATTAATTTCCAACTGCTATCCATTTCATAACATGCAGTCAAAGTGAAATGCTGACAGATTATGATCTGGGAATTCATGAGGTCCTGTGGACTCAACCATCCTATCTGAGAACAAAATTTTATGGGAATCCTCTAATGCTATGTTCTTACAGTGCACGTGGCATGTCCAGTCTCCTCGGATGCGACCCTCAAGCCATTGTCCAGGGCAGTAAGGCGGGTCTCAGGGGCTCCCAACAGGCTCTGGGCATAGCTGACTGAGGCCTGTCCACGCCTGAGAGACAGCAGGATGGGCTAGAGGAGGCAGTGACATAGAGAGATCACATGAGTCACTTTAAAAATTACTTTCTTAGAAAAACAGATTTTTCTGTGCAGATTAAAGTAAGTCTTTTGTCTTTTCCTTTCAGAGAGTAATTAAATGAGATCAAATGGCTTGCAAATGATACTGACATCACCATCACCATCATCACAGATACAGCTACAAAAGAAACAAATAAGGATAGGGAAAACGTATAGAAGTTAAATGTGACTTTGAGAGTGTCAAAGTATGGCAGGCATCATGGCGAAGAATATTGAGATTAAACCTAGCACTATCGGCAATACAAATAAAGCAGCTGCCTTGTGGAGCTTCCTTATTATCTCAGGTTACGTTAGGTTAGGTAGTTTGTTAACAGGATATCTCAAAAGCTTGAAGGGATCCTAAAGAAATTTGGTGGCCATATATGATTATTTCACTGGTGTATCACTATGAAACGAACCGAAATAGGGACTTGATTCCAAATCTCAAGAGCATGTTTACATGGTCAAAAAGTCAATTCAAATTCAATTGATGGGATTATGTTTGAGTTTAACCACGAGTTGGAAAAATTCTCCACATATGGCAGACATATGCGGAAGTTAATGCTTTCCAAGAGTGGTTTATTAAAAAGGTGTCTTCTAAGTTTGGGTGATTCCAATGTCCAGTTTTATAATTTTCAAAGCAGTCTGGTCACGACGTTTAACGAGCAACCTATACCTTGACGTAAGTCAGCATTTCAAACGTTGTCTACAATAGTCGTGTCCTTACATCCAACTGTCAAACTAAGACTCGCTGTGACAAGAGGCAAAATAGACTCAAACTTTTACGAATGAAACCACCACTCGGTCTGTCACTGTCAGCATCCGTCCGGACACAAAGTCACGAACTTAGTCTTGCTAGGCAGATTAGCATCGTAAAGAGGGCAAATGAGTGCGTCTGAGAAATGTTAATGCAGGTGACCTTGAGAATGACAGAGAGGATTGAGAGAACAACTATTGGCTTTGAATACCGTGCGTTTAAGTTAGATGATATGTATGTATTGTGTGGTTGTAGCAATTCATAACGTCTTCCTTGACAGTTGACCTTGCATTCGCTGTTAGCTAGCCAGCTAATGCTAACCGCTAGCAACCACTTCCTATTACTGGTACTTTGGCCAGTTTAGCCAGAGCTAGCGGCTAATGAATTAGCTAGCGGTCCGTCTTCTCGATGAACACTGTAAATATTTAGCGAAAAAACAAGGACAATTCTGCTGTCTGCCTGGAACATTTTATGTTTAAAAAGGTTTAGATCGTTACGATAACTTACGCTGCGGGTTTTGGCGAGGGCTCGACCCACGGTACTCCCGACACGGCACACGGACGCCGCCATTACTACAAGTCAAGAAGGGAGGTTCGCGACTCGCGCGGGCGTTCTCGTGAGATGCTGCTTTGAAGGACTGTTCGAAATAACTTATTTATGAGACAGGCACACGTGAATAACCTAACAAAAACCCTAGCGGTAAATATGACCGACAACATTGGTATTGTCCAGGATATCCGAGATGCCGAGATGTATTGTTTCATGGGCTCTCAAGAATAATTGATGGTAAAAGCGTAAAAGTGAGGTCAGCTATACACTCTTTGTGATATTTTTTGTGTTTGCATTAAGTTGCTGTCTGTGGCTTCAACTATATTATAAAATAGTATTAACCAGGTTGAAACATTTGTTCCATAATTAATGATGATTAATGATGGTTATGGTCCAAGACACTTGGATGCGCGACATCAGACTAAGTACCGAGGAGCTTACTAGGAGCACTTGAAGGCAGCATGAGTGAGCAACGATGACGCAACTAGCAAAGTTTTGGAAATATATTTGTTAAATAAAGATAAATAAATAAATTTCTTTCTCACGTACTACGACTCGCAGTAAAAAAAAATCAATAGATTATTAGATAAAAAATAGTGAAAGAAAAACAACAATAACAACAACAAAAAAGGCTATTCACCAAATGCTTTATTGTGAGGTAGGCCAACAACCGAGTCCACAAAGTAGCTCAATCTGTGAGCATGTGAATAGTTTGATTAATAAGACTGATGTAAGACTTGATGTTGGGAGATATTTCTGACCCTGAACTTAGGGTGAAGGACTCCCACAGTCGGCTCAAGTGTTGGTGGTTCCTTGTCTGGATCATTTAGACCTATAACCTCTAAAGGTAAATATGGACCTTGGTGCTTTTTGGGGACACAGTGTTGGGCATTTTGTGACTTCTTCATTACCAGAGGTCTTCTCCTACAGGAAAACATGGAGTGGGACTGGACATTCACTGGAAGGTGGAGGGAGCTGATTACGTTCTTGGACAAGTGAAACCTTAAAGTTTCAGTAGGGACAGGTACGTGTTGCTCAGGAGGGGGAGAACCAGGGAACTGAACATCACTGTTGATGTAGCTGAGCTGATTCACAACCTTCTTGAAACATTTCTTAGGTGGAGGCTTTGTTTTTTCAGCTACAGACTTCTCCTTTATAGGAGCACAGTGTCTTGTTGAAGCCGCAGGGGGGTTAGAGGCCCTTGGAGGAGGAGGTGGGCGTGGGCGTTTGATCTGAGAGCCCTCAACAAGTAGGTTTACTCCCACATACTGTGGCACTTTGACTGCTGCCTAGGGACCAGAAAATACAGAGAATGAATGTATAAATGAAACAACAGAAACAAGAAAAAAGTGAGCTACATGATATCACCCTGCCAACAGACTATAATAATATAAACTGTAATTTGAACAGGAGAACAAACTCTTTTTTTACCTGCTTATATATGAGCCGAAAACCTCCCGTATTTGCAGTCCGATCTAATCTCCGGTCTAGGACGACCCGTAATGTGTCCTCCTGTACAGCGGCACAGAGGCGGGCTGTCACAGACGTAGAGGGAGCCATGGTGGGACTGGCATTGATCTCTATCAGCCACGGACGCAGGTCATGGCCTAGGAGAACAAAATAAATTACTGATAAATTTCCTTTTTCCACAGACATTACCGTCAATCTTAATTCGGTCGTCATATGATGATACTGAAACAGAGACTAACACTGAAAGAATGTAGGCTCTTGCGTTCAGGAAAATAAATTAATCTGAGTATTGACTTGGATGAATGTTTATATACAGAGGATTAGCTAATTACCTAATATGAAGTCGGCGCCATAGAGCTCAAAGGTGTTTTTGCGTGACTCCACCAAATCCTGTGCAGTCTGCAGTGCGTGGATTACAGCCTTCTTCATCCCTGGGACCACTACAGTCCCCCACTGAGCTGCCCGGCCCTGGCTGGACAGAAAGGCCCTGAACTGGTCGCACGACCACATGTTGTCTGCTGGGATGCCTTGGTGCCGTTGCTGGGAGGGTTGCAGGTGCTTCTGGATGGAGTTATTACACAGGTGCACGGAGCTGGTAGGATAGAGTGAAGGGAAGAACCAAGTAGAAAGTTCAATGAGAGGAAATGGGACATTTGTAATGGAGGATAAAAGACAAAGGATACAAAAAACAAGTTTAACAAGTTGTTTCTGTATCCTGAATGTACAATGATATGACTTGAGAAAATCCAATCTTTAGAATCAGATCTTAACATTCTTTGAAATGACAAATGTGAACACTTTGCTTGGTCTTACCTCTACTTTATTCTTTCCTTTTTTTCACTATTTCCATATTAATTGCCCAATCTTACCTGTCCAGTGTATCTAGTGAGTACGGCTGCGTGGAGAAGCGCAGGTAGCACTTCCCATAGAACCAGACAGTAAGAGGGTTCCAGTCGGTGACCAGGAACCATTGACGCACATCAAACTTGGTGCCGTGGACCAGCAGGGGGCGCTCCATGTACTTCTGCACCACCCACTTGCTGTCCTTGATCAGGGCCGGGTCACTGTCTACCGTCCTGAGGATCTCATCCAGATACTTGGCGCACATGATGCCTGAAAGACAGGGGAGACAGGTCGGTCAGGTTGGTTTAGGACCTTGGCAGATTCTACATGAACTGTCCGGTGATGTCCGACCTTTCTCACCTCTGCCTCTGGATTTGGCTCCAGGTTTGATGATCCAGATGTTGTGTATGCCATCTGTGTCCAGCTGTGGACTGACTTCCCGCATCCTCTGCAGCATGGTCTGGCACTGGTCCACAAAACGAGCACTATCCTCGATCTCTGCTCCATCACTAAGTGAGACAGGAAAGAGAGGGAGGGACTCTGTTGTGACTCTACACTCTTGATAGTGAAACAGTGAATAGCACTTAGATTTTCCTCTTTTCCTGTATCTCTCTTCAAACATACATAGATCCAGTGTACTCACTGAACAACGAGGTAGTAATATTTGATAAATTCAGCCCACTGCTCTTTCGTAAGTGTGTGTGGCATCTCCAAGCTTATGTCTATGTCACTGTGCTCCAGACTATCCAGGAACTCCTGGCAAACCTTCATCGCAATATCAATCATTTTGGAGGGCACCAGTGGTATGGCTCGCTGTTTGCTTCGTTTCCTCTGATCTAAGGGTGGAAAAACAAAATGGTAGCTCTTTCTACGAAGCTGTATTGAGTAAGTAAACAGTTCATTAATCAAGAGATGCTTGGAGACCATGAAATCTCACTCTGATTTGACTGATTCTTCCGGCTGCTTTCTCCCTCTAACCAAACACTCTGCTTCCTCTCCACAATGCATTGTAGAAGACTAGTGCAGGCTGTCCTCCTGTAGTCCTCTAAAGAGTGAGATGTATATATATATAGAGAGAGAGGTTAGTATTCTAAGCTTTCTGAATGACTGAAGGCTAAAAAGGGTGTAAATTCCTGACCAATGAAAGCGTGTTTCTCATCCTCTGCTCCTAGCCTGTAGCAGCGTGGGAAGAAAGTGTCTGGGTCAGCTGAATCGAACCAGCGCAGGTTCCTCAGGTTCACACACAGCCCCACCTGACGGGCAGATTGAGAAGAGGTACTGATCATGGGTGGGACAGGGGACCGCTCAAGAGACATTTTATGCCACAAGAAATTCTAATAGTGTAATTGTACCTTTGTGGTGAAGCTGCCCGCTCTTAAGAAATGGTTGGCGATCTGTTCTTTTTGCAAGGTGCGCGTCTCAACAGTCTCTCTACGATTTGTCCAATAGAAGTAAACCATTTCGTTGCGCACCAGGCGAGACTGGGGAGTAAGAAAAGGTAACGAATGAGCGAGCTGCATCTGTGGATCAAATGAGCAATGCAACACACAGTACAGCATGCACAGACGCCCGCAGTCTCAGAGGTTATTTTTACCATGAGGTCATACATTCCATCCAAATCGTCCTCTTTTTCAGCATCGTCTGGGTTGTCTGAGGAGAATTGAGTGATGTTAAGGAAGAGAGGGGCTAGACATATCATATATCTACACTCAATATACTTGGAAATGTGAGTTCAAAAACAAACACACTTTCGCCCAGCTCACAGTCATCATCATCATCACTGTCGTCAGCATCATTGCTGTCGGTTCCTTCGCCATTCTCATCAATGCAACGCCGATGTACGTGCTGGTTGGGGCGCGGCATACGTCGCTCCACCCAGCCTCTGGCCCTTAGTGTTTCCCTGACTACAGGATAGGGGCCTTGGACAGAAAATATCTTGTGATTCTGAGAGGACAAATAAGAAGAGATAGAGGAAACGACAGATGACTTTGTGGGACAGTGTAACATTTATTTGGACCATTTAAATGTTGTGCTCAGTTATGTCTGACATGTAGTTGGAAAAGCTTTTTGTTTCTTTGATAAGTCATCACAAATACATTTTTTTTTTTGCCGATGTCGTTTTACAGCTTAAATTTACATGGATTACAAGGAATCTGCTAAATCTATAGATTTCCTCATGGATTACTCACGTTTATCTCAGTTCTAGAAACAAAAGCCAAGAGTAAATTCCAGGGTGAATTGTTTTAATCCAATAAATCTCTGTTTAAACAAAGCAAGAGCGGCAGTTTTCTATCAGGAAGTGCCACATGGCAAGCACGACAAATGTTCTTTAAGTAACAAGGACAGAGATAGAGGTATTACGCTCCTGAAGACCTTCACCTTCACAGCTTTGTCCACCATGGCCTTGGCTGCCCTCAGTCTCTCTGGGTTAAGAAAGCTGCGGTGTCCTTTGCCTTCAGGTGGTGTAACTGACACAAACAAATGTGCACATACACACTTATAAATAAAAAAAATACAGGTCCAGTGATTAAACTGTTTTGCCAGTGGCCTTTACGATGATGCTGTTAATGCTGGTAGAAGGTAAATCAGTAAATCAGTATCAGTACTACAATACAACATAACAATACGAAGTAGCAATTTTAATCATAGAAGGCAGAGAATCAGAAACTGCAGCTTAAGGTATAAATGTTAAGACAAGTGTTCCTGAGGTGCAGGGTATAGTTACTTATTTGCAGATTTTTCTCTGTGGCTTGGTTGCACCGCTGACCTGCAGCTGTGACCTGCTGATCCTCAGGAGGACCTCCCATCTCTCCTGTAACAGTAATAATAGGAGCACTGTCATACATCTATCAATACCAAGGATCATGCAAATCTGTCCCAGCATCTTGGTTTGGCATCATTCAGTTCTACCAGATTGCAGTGCTCAATCAGAATGTCCTAGAGCTTCCTAGGATGTTTAAACGTTTACACTTGATAATGTACCTACCAATAGAAATTGAGGTGAGACCATTTTTTTTGTAGAAGATAATGAGTTAAATGTGTTGTGTTGTTGAGACATTAATGTGAGTGCTGATGTTCTACAACATTGCCCAAAAAGGTGACACAGTGTATCACAGCCTTTAAGTGCATGCTTTAAATGCATTGCTACGATTTCTGCAAGAGACTTGACATTTGCAAATGCACTTTACCTAGTACTGCTAACTGGCTGATCAATAAAATATAAATGTCTAAGTGCCATTACCCACAAACAGAAATATTTTGAAAACATTTAGATGCAGTGAAAATCAATATGCTATGGTGGTCAAAAAGCCAAAGAGAGCAAAACTTGACATCTTCAGTCCAGGCCCAAAAAGGATAAGGCCATGAAATTTTAATGCATGGCCTCTGAATTCAAACATTGAGCCACCTGCCATTTTTGAGTGTGACCTCATGACTTATTCAGTATTCTTGATCTATAGGCCCAGTGTATGAACCCAAACGCCAAATCCTGTGGGTGTAAGTCATATTAGTCATGCAGTGTTATCCTATCATGTTTCAGTTAAGAAATAGGTCCCTCAGCTGCAGTAGAGGCTACAGCAGGAACACATAAGAATCCCCTATTAAAGGAAATATTTATTTTGCATTTTCTTTTTTAACATTATTCAATTTCTCTATCCTCTGCATATCATAATCATCATTGAGCAATCCAGAAGAATGTTTGTTATAATAACAGTTGTTTTCTGTCAGTGTGTAACAATTTCTCATCCAGGAGGCAGGAGAATGGCTGGTTCAGACACATATGGTGTTTACTAGCTGCTCTCCATCTCTCACCACTGTCTGAGCATGTTGTGGGGCATCCATCAGTAGCCTGGTCTCCCTCCTGGCCCAGGTGAACAGACTGTCTGACCCTGGTGGCCTCCATTCTGACATTAGCCCTCAGCGGCCTGTGGCTCGAGCAGGCTGACTATCTCATGCCTCTTCAGTTCAAACTTTGTCTTCTTTTCTGCGTTATTTGTTCAGGCAGTAACTGCTGCCTGATTCAACTGTGCAATTATGATACAAAATAAATAAAATAAACTTTTGAAATGTAGTGCATAAAATATTGTGAAATAAGAGAACTTGAGGTCTCATGCATTGTTGGCTTGTTGGTGTGAAAAAACAATCTAGCTGGATGTGCACTGGACCATAAAATAGGTCAAATTGCTGTGCAGGAGACACCTGTCAGCAGCAGGGCAGTGTTACACACAGTCAATCAGACGCCTGCTGAACAGGTGCCCATACGTTTTCACCCTAACAACAACACAACTAGTTTAAAAGCAACACTACCAGAAAAAAGCACTACCATCACCAAAACTTGTGATTTCCCTTATAATATATGTAGGACATTCCAGATAGGCAGGTTGTCTGAATTTAAGCACGACGTTTCTGGTTTATGTTATCAGGTGATCAAACCAACCTAAGCTAACTGGTAAAGCAACAAAACCAAGCATTTTTAACTAATGTTCAATGTTAACCTATTCTAAGAAAGAGAAAAAAAGGTCTACAAAGCGTTAAATTTTGCACGTACCTGTTGAGGTGCTCAGGTGTAACCTGGGTGCAGGTTTGGCCGGAGCAGCGAACCGTCAGTCCCAGCTCTGTCAGTTTACTGTCACCATGGCAACCGCTCTACTGGCTGATAGCGACACACACACAGCCAGAATGTTTTAGATTTTTTTATTTAGATTTCATAAAATTCTAGACGCTTTAACTGGATCATTATCGTCACAGTTTTGCGTTAACTGAAAGGTCATTTAAAGAAGTAAATCTACATTTCAGTAGATGTATCATCACTTGGCTAAATATTCTCAAGTATTGTTGTGGATTTGTCAGATGCTCTATTACATTTGAATGCACATTTTGTTCGCCATCGTGCTGCAGACCTGTCGTGTGTTGTGCAGTGCTAATCATTTTTACACATTGGCCCCTATTAAAATTATAGAAATAGTCACTTTTAATGATGAACCAGTAGATGGCGGCAAAAACCCGCTTACACAATACTGCAGTCTGCAATATGATAAGGGAAGTATAATAAGATTCACCATTTTGAGTATAATTTTGTGTTAAGTCTTATTAATTGGTTGCTGCCACTGGTTAATAGGAACATATCGGAACCGTTCCTCATATGTTTCTCATAAAACGTAGGAATTTCAAGGGGACCACTTTATTTCATTTTGCCCACATTTCTGCATAACATAACGTTTTCTTTAGTAAAGGAAAAAGGCACCTCCAACCACTCCTTTTCTGGGAAGCCCTGGTAGTACAATAGATCTGCTCCATTAAAACACGACTCTACATAAACCTGAAACTTATTCCTGCTGTACCATAGAAAAACCTGGCAGTGTGAGTGGCTCCCACCAAATCGTTCAGGTACCACACGGACAGGTACGGAGGCCTCAGAGATTTAGATTTGTTTGTTCGCCTAAATACCTCGCAAATGAGCTCTGCAAATTAACAGTCTGTTTGTGGC
>OMLF01014176.1:0-10919 GCA_900302615.1 Holocentrus rufus
GGAAACAAATCACCGTGGGTCACTGCGACCTGCCAAATTGGCAAAACTTTATCAGTAGCGCACATCTCCATCTCCCCCGGCAGAGAAGAGCCTTCGTTTGGCTCGGTGATGATGCACAGACACAGCAGCCGCCCGCCTGTTCGCTCCTGCTGTCTGTTTTCCAGACCGGAGTCTGATCCAAGGTCAGCCGCTCTGATTGGCTGGCCTCTGTGGAATGTGGGGAAAGCACTTCCTGCTCCTCAGCATTCTTGCTTGCACTGTAATTTATTTGTGTTTCGCTTCTCCCTGCTGTATGGGAGATGGGTGGAAAAAGCATTATTCCTCCTCTCACAGGCAGACCACACAGCACTGACTCCGGTTCAGCATCAGACCCGGGTCAGAGAGCGTTTCTCTGCTGTCGTGTGAAAACTTAATAACCTAGGTTTTGGCGGTTTTCATGTTTTTGCTTCAGAAATATTACAAAATGATTAAATGCTTCTCTATGTGCTGAGAGAATTATCTGACCTCATGGCCTTTGATACGGTCAAAAATGCATGGTGGTCAAACTAAAAGCCGAGCTGATTTTTTTTTTCTTTAATTCCTGGAAAGCCGACTTTCCACAGGGTTTGGCAAATAATTCCTCGCGTTTGTTCTGCCCTGCACAGAGTTAATTTAACCCTGCGAGTGTAGAAATCAGCGCCATGCCAATGTCTGTGATGTCTGTGCCATATGAGCTTTATAAGTGGACACCTCTCCAATTAACAAATATGTCAACTCAAAAATATATTTTCCTGTCACTGTCTAAACTTGGTAGCCCTGATTGATTCTTTTATATCGTAACTCCGTCCATCTGGTGCTCAGGCAGATGAAAACAAGCTGGAAATGATTTGGTTTCGCGGCGCACATAAAGAGACATATAGATGTAACATGTTGACATAATAAAAAACACAGGCTGACTTCATGGACAGCAGAACGTTGTGTACTGTGCACGGGTTTACTGCAAGACATATAATTCTGTATACTTTATATGCATTCAGTACCCATGTGCATTGAAGCAGCATGATAACACAATTAGGGGTTAAACGGTTCACCCATTTCACTGTTTGGTTTGTACCTCGGTTTTTATGCCACAGTTTGGTTTGTATCATAACTTGGCTTGCAAAAAAAAAAAAATTCAAGTTCTTTCTCTTTAATTTAAACATAAACCAGCAGTTCAGCACAAAAAGTTGAATGGGGCTTTTGCCAATGTTCTGTAAACGTTGTGCAGCGTAGGAACAGAAAGCCTTTGTACGCAGCTCATGGAAAAGTTAGTTATTAGGCCGTTATTATTAATCAAAAGCAGCGTTGAATGTTCTGCATTATGTTCGACAGTCTGTAATTTACCATCGTGCTCAGAAAAACACTCCATATGCACGAATGTGGTGTTTAAAAAAATATGTATATGGTTCAGCAGTGCAGTTAGAATCACAGTTACACCTCTGAGGACAAGACTGCATCAGATCAGAATGAAAGAGACCACACTGATCTGTATCTCCTCCCTGTGCGTGCAGGAGGGCCACTCGGGTCAGCTGCTGGTCCTCGGGGCCACAAACCGGCCCCACGCCCTCGACCCCGCCCTGCGCCGGCCTGGACGCTTCGACAAGGAGCTGGAGGTGGGTGATACCTGATACCCTTTAGTGGATGTGGGTGGTAAGAAACCGTCCTGCACCAAAAAGAGATGATAATCATAATGTCACTCTCAACTTTGTTTTTAGCTGTTTTTGATTTGTCCAGCTGTTCTTTCAAATAGTTCAGTTACTGGAAAGTCGTTTCCAGACAGGGGAAGTCAGGGAGATGAATAAATTCTTAGAGAAACTTCTGGAATCTCACGGAATTCTGTCAGCTGCAATTCACTTAGTTATCCACCGAACATGATGTTTGTTTTCCATCGTGTGATTTCATGTTCTCTTCCCCTGCTGAAAGAAACTGAATAATGAACTTTGATATGACCTTTGAATCTTTGGTATGTTTAGATGGCAGATTAATAGACATTCAGATGTTGTTGGATTTCCGTGTCTCAGGTCGGCGTTCCCGGAGCAGCAGAGCGGGCCGACATCCTGCACAAGCAGCTGAGCTCGGTGCCCTGCAGCGCCACCGCCGAGGAGCGGGCCCAGCTGGCGGACGCCGCCCATGGATACGTAGGAGCCGACCTCGCCGCTGTCTGCAAAGAGGCAGGCGAGTACACACGGTTCTATTCTCATGTAAAAACTGGAAAAGTTGTGGAAAATGTGGAAAATGTAGTTTTAGAGATCTAAGAGCCCTTTTGGATGAATAATAACCAAAGTTTCCTGATGTTTGAAGTGAAAGCTGGAAGAAGATAAAACAGGAAGATATTACTGGAAATATAGCAGTTGAGTATACTGGACCATGACAGATATAGGTCAGGGAAATGGTGCCAAAGGTCACGGAAAATTCTTGGACTTGGAAGGATAAAGAGGCGTAAGAAGCTCAGGTACAGCTGAGTCATGACGAACGCTCCTGTGATTGCGTTGTTTGGTAAACCAGTAAGAGGTTCCACAGCTGCTCAGATTGTGAAATATCTCTGTCACACTTTGCAGTGATCTCATGCAGAGAGGAAACGGATGATGTGGCAGAGGTGAACAACTCAATCAATTTTATTTCTGGTTCCGAGAAGCGACGTGATTTGAAACGGCGGTGTGAATTCCGGCTCTTTTTGAGTCAGATCCTTTGGCTCAGCACGTCAGCGAGAGCCGGATGTTTCACTTTCTACTCGGCTCTTTGTTAGGTTTATCTTTTCAGATCAGTCAAAATGCATCCATGTAAGATCACAAAACCTGACAGGGAGATTGGCCACAGGTCAAGGCAACGCTTAGCACAAACAGAGTCTTAGAGGTCTTATCTAGAGTGTTAATATGTGGCCCATCTTCACCTAATCTAGATTATAGTTTTGAAAGCTCACTGTATTCACAAAACCTAAAAATAAACAAGTTGAAATAGAACAAAATTCATGTTATATTGTAGGACAGAAATAAAAAAAAAATAATAAAAACTTAAAAGCTCAACAGTCCCAGTTTGTTTTGGCTGAACTCTTCGAATATGGAAGTCTTGTCCCAGCGTTCATCTGACAGCCAATCAGAGCCCAAACAGGATTTGTACTGAGGTGCAGGTATCTGCTCAGGCCTCTCATTGTTTCCCCTCCGCCTCCTGATCAACGCTCGACCCCGCCTCCGCTCGCCACAATCCCCACTTTGCCCAAACCACTCTTCCTAGTTATGGTTTTGAGCCGGGACTCCTCTCTCTCCCCGAATCGTTTCCTAACAGTTTGTTGTGATGTTTTGTTGGAGTCTCTCGCATGTCTGCAGCCCCCCTTTCTGAACACAGAGGGTCAACAATGCTCTGATATCCGCCCAAGAGGAAGTTGGGCTTTTCGGTGGTGCTCAGATCCCAGCGAGAGAAACCGCCGAAACCACCACTTGTTGTGAAATTCCTCTGCCCCCTCAACCCGAACGCTGCAAACCAAATCCACCTCACAGGAAAATGCATCCAGAGGACGAGGATGTCGGCTTGTATGTGTGTGTGTGTGCATCGGTGCCTGTTTGTGGGCGTGTGTGTATGTGTGTGTACGAGTGCATGCAAAACTGTTTTTCTCTTCTCATGTGTGTGTGTGTGTGTGTGTGTGTGTGAGACCCCACATGCCTCCTGGGTGGTCCCGGTGCCTGGGGTACGTGGTGTATTGCATTTCCAGCTGAGGAGGGAGCCGGGGCTGCTGTGCGGAAGCACTCCGGCAAAGAGCGTGATTTACTGTCCGCAGAGGGCCAGACGTGACTGGCAGTGTTTTCAGAGAAACCTCCCCGCTGCCCGGAGGGAGGACACATCTAAACCCCCGACACACACACACACACACACACACACACACACACACACACACACACCAAAAAACCTCTTTGACTCTCCTCGCTTCCCCCAAAATCTCCAAACCCAAATCACTAGACAAACAGAGTCGCTCACAAGAAGGCTGGAGGAAGACTAACAGTCTCCAGAATATTTTGTCTTTCTTTCTTTCTTTCTTTCTTTCTTTCTTTCTTTCTCTCTTTCCTTTTTAATATAATCTGATGTCCTCTATGCTCATCCTTGAGTTGGCCTTCTGTATGCATGCTTGCCTCAGATTATCAGATTATATCCAGTATGTTGTTAAATGTCTTTACATGAAAATCGGGAAATTATTCCAGGGTTTCTCAGGCATTTTCACACACGCTCATTTCAATGGTCGACCCGCAGAAACCCTTTTAAATGCAGAGATCCAGCTCAGGAGTAATGAGTAGCATCACATTGTTTTGATGAAAAGATGCTGGAATAGTATCTGATATCGCTGTGGGATTTAGTAGTTTGATTTTCATTTACATTGAAAGAAGCAGGAGCAACAAAATGCTTTATTTCTTGATTTTGTTATTTTTGTCCAAGAAAGTTCAGGTGAAACATTCAGATGAAAAGATTCAGTATTGAGATTTTAACAAAACCAAAAAAGGCCGTTTTATCAAAGCTTTGTTTTTAATCCTAAAACAAAAAGAAAAAGCTTTTAATGAATGAGTTAAATGTTTTTAACCCATCTTTCAGATTAAGGAACAAAGGCACACAAACCAAAACAGTTGTGGGCGGTGTGTTTGTGTGTGTTTGTATGTGAGTGTATATGTGTAGGTGAGGTCCCTATGCACGTATAGATACACATAAATAGAAACAGAAAACACACACGTGTTCCCAGAACTTGATATCTGTTTTTTCCTCCTTTGCTTTTCATCGAAGGGAACAAAAGCAGAGGAGGGATAAAAACACACATCTGAAGTCCGAGCCGCAGTTGTTTCCTTCTCCTGCTCAGGTAACAATAAACTGCTGGGGGAACGTAATCTCAGACGCACCGCTTCCTGAAAAATAAAGATGGGGGGACATTACTGCCGGGACGAGCGAGGGGAACAAGAACCCCCCCTCCCCCTTGGTGCAGCTGCTGAGGAGCATGCATGCACACACACACACACACACACACACACACACACACTTGCATGCATGAATAACACAGTGTCGGGGGTTCACATCCTGTCCTCAGTACAATAGCGCCTCACTTATAAAGCACTTCTGCACAAAACTATTTAAATCAATTCTGCATCTCTGGAGAAGGGTGTGTGGAAGTATGGCAAGGCCAAGGCGGTGGTTTTTACGTGTGTGTGTGTGTGTCCACGAGTGTTTGCGTGTGCCCATGTGTGTGTATGAGAATGGATGGAAACGCTGATGTCATTAGGGAAGTTTTTGTTTGTCCAGTGCGGCTCAGAAACAGCTTCTTGACGACAGATGTGTTATATAATCAGAGCTTAATTGCTGTTGATCACAGGCCGGCCGGTTTTGAACGCAGCGCGATGCAAGAAGGCCGCCATGCCACTTCTATTAAAGTCTGTTTTCATCGAGGTCACCTCAAATCCACTTAAGCCTCCGCTGAGTGAACAACATGTTAACAAAACCCGCTCTTTCCATCAGACGCACTGACCAAAGGAGTCCAGGTTCAACACTGTGATCCCTTAATGAAACGAAGGTTTTTAATGGAACAAGGAATGCAGCTCATTATTGAACAGGCGCTGCTTATAATATTTTGCAGAGCGCAATTTGTCAAGTTTACCTGACTGTGGGTTTGGTAGAAGTACACCAGTTTTTTACTTCTGTATTTATTCTTGCAAAATGTGTTTGTTTGCTGTAAAAAAAAATAATTACAAATTGAACATTGGGGCTGCTGTTAAGGTGAGATAGATCTAAAACTGTGCCAATATAGACTGAAGTAGTTATAATATATTCACTATATGATGAGTGAATCGTTTTTATGAACTGATCATGTTTCTAAAACTGGTGCACAGAATGATGGAGTAAACTCAAAGTTCACTAAAGTTTAAATACAGTTCACAATATACAATATAAGTCTGTGATATAAGTATCACATGTCAGTATCACAGCATTATACAGAGCTTGAGGAGAAAAGGTCAATTCCACTAAAAATGCAGTGTGGCTGTTGTAAATGAGGACCTCTGGTGACCAAATGTTGTATTGCCAGGGAAGCAAATGTCCAGGTTCAGTCTCATTGAATCTAATGTCAGCTGGCTTCATTTTGAATATACTGATTTGAATTCATAAAAACAAAACAGTGAAATGGAAAAATGACATCCCCTCAGCAGCTCATCCAGCTCAGCTTTAGGATTATTCTGCATGTACAGCAGATCATCTTTTCTGTGTTTCATCATCCCACCTGGTCAGGGTTTTGTAGATTCAGAGCACAGCCTTCCTGCAGCAAGTGGAGCAGATCTCTACATGAGTCTCTTTGTACTTACTGGCTGCTGACCTTCAGTGAAACTCCTGCCTTATTCTGCCTTCTTTCAACAGATTTATACTTGACAAATGAATCTGCACTGGAAACAAGTGGGATTATCTCATCCCACTGGCAGATTTGTTTTAGAGAGGAGACAATATTTTTAAGACTCAGCATGAGATGAAATGACATGTTAAGACGGAGATTAATTGCAGTGTAGTAACTATATTTACACAAATTGTGCTGACAGTGTTTCTGCATCTGACGTAGATGTTAATCTTTCCGACTGCTCTCTGTGTGAGATGTGTGTTAGCGTGCACGCAGTGTTTTGCTTCAGTTTTGCTTCAGTTTTCAAAATCGTTCAGATAATTCAGATTTTATTCCATTTTGCAGCCATTCTGCAGTGCAAAGGACACTGCGGCTACTGGAGTTGTGAGGTAAAATAAACCAACTCAGCTCATTTACAGTTAAGGAAAAGTTTTCCTCGTCGGTCACACTGTGTATTGGAAACAGCAAATTAAGTGGTGCTGATTCTGCTGATGGATTTATGTTGTGTGAAGGGAGTTTACTCTTCCCTGTATTTTCACAGATGCTCCCTCGGAGGATTTTCTCTGATATAACCATGTAGGTGTTGATTTCCTCTGATCCTATTTTCCCCAAAACTTTTACATTGACCCTGTTCCCAGTTCAGCCCAGATTACAAAACAGCTTTTCATAATGAATCCCTCGAGGTGTTTTGTGTGGTACTGGAGCCTATCATGTGGTCTCATGTAGTCTCACAGAGTCTGGGCGTCTCTGTGTCGTCCTTTTGGTGTTCAACTGATCCCGGTGCGAGCGGATGACTCATTTCCACAGTCTAAACAGTGTAAATGGTGTGTTTGTGTGCGTTCATGATTGTGTGTGTGTGTGGTTGTGCATGTGTGTGTGTGTGTGTGAGCTTGTTTGGTTTGTGCCACATCCGGACACACTGTTTACAAGCCTCTCTAAACAGGGGAAGCCCACTGGAACAGAAAGGGCTAGTAAAATTGATTATGTGGAATAATAAACACACAACTCTGCACAATGTCAGCTGAAAGCTTTTTGGTTAGCCTGTTATTTGACGGCAAAGATCAGGCGAGATATTTTACATCCGCCTCTCCAGCTCGGACCAAGCCGGCTAAATGATTTACTCGGTAAATGTGCAAAGTGATTTGGCTAACGTGCTTAGTGAAAATCCCCCCCCAAACCTAAATATTCAGCACTTTAGCGTGTTTTATCCCCGCTATTGATCTTCCTGGCTGACTGGTCCAGGAAGCGGAGAATGGATATCGCTCTATTGTGTAGGAATGAAAAGGAATAATGGCCGCGAAAACCAGCGTGGTTTTGTGTGTTTGGCATAAATTGTGCAGTGGAGGACGTGAATGAGCCAAACAGCGCTGGACGCTGGATGGTGTTTACAGCGGCGGCCTTCCCATATAAAGTGATTTTCCCGACTCGTCTGTCCTTTTAAAGACACTTGAGGAATTTCAGGACGGGTCACATAAATATCAGTCGGATCAGTGTGTGAAGTTTATTTGGGGCCTCTGTTTATAAAATCCGGAAATGTTCGCCTTGTACTCTTTAACCCGAGCACTTACCTTTGCCCGGTGACAGCTGTGTCTGTGCACGAGTGTGTGTGTGTGTCTACGTATGTGTTTGTCATCTGTGTGTGTGTGTGTGTGCATGCACCCTTGAAGAGCACATATTATTGCAGTGTTTCAGCTCCGGGAACAGATGTTGAGTATTGTAAATACAGGTGCAGAGAATGTTCCGGAAGCCCCGGTGAGTAATGAAAACGTTCCTGTTTTTTTTTTTTTTTTTTCGGTCAATGGTGTAATGCCCAAAGTATTTCACAATTCATATGAGGACATCGCTGCTGCAGAGCGGCGGTGCAGCTCGGCGCAACACGCTGCCTCAACTCTTCCCGACTCGTCCAAATCTGGAATGTGCTGTTGAGGTGCAGATGGACTCCTCCTGACACGCCTTCCTCCACTCTGTGGGTGACGGGCCGCTGTCTCCTGACAATGGAGCTTTGTGAAGTTTCCCTTTTGAAGTCTTCCACTGGAACTTATAACCTGCACACACTTCCCCCATCTTTTTTTTTCTCCTTGAAGCCAGGAGGCAGATCTCTGAGCGAGGCTGCAGCGAGGTCACGTGCAGTTGCATGAATGAAATTAATGTGTGTTAAAGGTGAAATTAGTAAGGTTTGTGCTGTGTTCATTGCAACTCAGAACTTGAAATTTCTGACATGCAAAAGTGTTGCATTCATGTCAGCTTGGGAAAAATGCATGCCAGAAGAAGAAATTCTGTATTTACCTCCAGAGATAAGACCAAGTGTGTGCAACAGCATTTCCTTAAGGAGTAAATAGACTTTCTTATATTACTTGTTTTCAAACTGAAAGCAGCAAAAAGCATTTTGTTTTCTGTTGTTTTTATGTGCTCTATGTCCTGAATTTCTAACTTGCAGCTCCTTGTAAATCAAGGTGACTGTGACCAAGTTCCAAGTTGAAATGAAGGCAGAATTAGTGCAAGATTGACCATAATACACAGTATCTGTGATAGGGTTATTCTTCACTACCAGTGGCTCTATGATTGCACAGTCAGGCGCTGAGCTGCAAAAGCTGAAAAACTTTCTCAAGCCAAGTTATTTACCGTGGCGATATGTCACCTCTTCATCAGGCGTTTCTGTTTTCTCTCCGCTCTAATTAGCCTGCTTCCTCGTCTCCTGTGAACACGTGTCCATTATTTATGTAATCAAGAAACTGGAACTGTAGGCATCAGAACTAGAACTTAATTTAGCTAATTAGCAAAGTAGTGGTGCATGAAAAGTAAATACAGAATGCAAAAGCAATTATAAAGCAACACTTTTCAAGCACGAAAGGCAAAAATCTAGTTTCATTGCATGCAGTGGCTTCCAGTTTCTTGATTGCATGACTTTGAGGGCCTGTTTGGAAGGGCATATTTTCTTTTTAGTGGATATCTGTATTATTTCTGTCAATTAAAGCCCACTGTACGATGTGCTGGAGGGTGCCAGTAGAGGTCAATAAAAGTCATATATTACGTAATGCCCCTTTAAACTTATTCTTCAGCTATATGCTGGCCTATAGAAAGCCTAATGTCTTTACAAAATGGAGATCACTTTCCTGCTCCAAAGTGATTGAGCACATTTGTTTTTTGGAAGTCCTGGTTTTGTTGATGGCAGACGCTTCAAAGTCCAGTCGCTCGTTTTACCATCATTACCCGCGGTGTCATCACAAGTTGAAGAATCTGCGGGGATAATGTTTTGTATTCTTGGGTTCGGTTCTTTTCATACCGAGGGCCAATTTGGTGCAGGGGTCAGCGGAGGCGACCCCTGAAGAGGAGGCCCTGATTTGGGGGAACGTCTGTTTTGGACCCGCGTAATTAGGACCATCCCTGTTGAAAGACCACAAATAACCATTCTGCTCCTCTCCTCTTCTTCTTCTTCTTCTCTCCATCCCTCCCCTCGCACTCCTCGGCCAGTATCAGTTCTGTGAAATGAGTTTTCCCCTCTCCTCTTTACCTAGTTTGTGCCCTGGTGTGATGTTTTTGCAAATGTGCATTCTTGCACATTTAGGGGGCCCCTTATTCTCAATTCCCTCTAGATCTCTGGCGAATTTGAAGCATTCTGGAAAGAAGGAGCGAAAGAAAGAAAGAAAAAAAAATGAGTCCACATAAGGTTTAGATTAAACTGTGTTGTGTTGCCTCTATTTTTTTTTTTTCCTCCCTTCCCATCGGATGTTTTCATAACTAAACCAAATGTGTGCTCGGAGTCAGCCAAGAGCAGTCAGGAGAGAGAGAATCCCTGAAGCAAAATGTTAAAGTCACA
Organism: Holocentrus rufus; assembly: GCA_900302615.1. NCBI lineage: Eukaryota > Metazoa > Chordata > Actinopteri > Holocentriformes > Holocentridae > Holocentrus > Holocentrus rufus. Next base: position 10,185 of record OMLF01014176.1, read on the forward strand.
TCATTGAGTCAAGTTTCCGCTGCCCTCCGGGCGTCCAGGCTGGATTCAGAGCTCTGCGGCTTATGAACCCCATTTCCCCTCTGGTCAGGCTGTTCCTTTGCGAGTCTTGACATTACTGCTGGAAACACGCTAGATCTACTGCAGACGGTCGCAGATGATTCTGGGTGAAACATTTATTAAACGTTTAGCAGCTTTTGTTTTTCAGTCCTCGGGGCTTGCATGCCACCATACTCGAGTTAGACCGTTTACACTAATGCTAGGCCCATATTTTCCGAATAAAAGGAGTAATATGCGCATCGAGTTTCAGGTTTTGGGTTGAGAAGAAAACAACTGATGCAGAAATGTAGAATCTGCAACAATATATCTTCCAAAACACCATTAATTTAATGAAAAACGAGTTTCTGCCCTAATGGAACTTCATCTTTTCTTGACTTAAGAGAGGGCAAACAAGGCCAGAAACTTTAATCTTTTAAAGCATTCAATTACATTTGTTTGGAAGCACACTGTTGGGAATTCTACTTTTATCCATTTACAGATTAGATTGAAGAATTGTTTCTGCCCTTTTGGGTCCATAAAACATCTTTTATCTTTCAAATTGGATGCAGCAGTTTGTCAAGTTCATTTTCTCCGTCTTATTCTTCTGGCGAAGGCGTTTGTGTCCTCCACCTTCACAGGAGACGACAGAGCTGAGGGTGTTGGGTTAGTGCATATGGTGCAGTGGCTGGTGCCCCCCCC
>OMLF01014182.1:0-10651 GCA_900302615.1 Holocentrus rufus
TTTTCTGTCTCCTCATCTCTCTCTCTCTCTCTCTCTCCTTGCTCATCTCCACCTCTTTGGCTGTGTCTTAATTGGACAGCAGGGCATCCACAAGTCTGCTGAACTAAACTCTGACAATCTGCTCTCCCCCCCTCCTTCTTTTCCTTACTTTTTTTTTTCCTTCTCAATTCCCATATTTTTACTTGAACATAAATTTGCCATCTTTGATGCCGTTGCCCAAAATTGGAGGGCTGATGCTAAACCCAGAGCAAAAGAGGAGTGGAGAAATGTTTTTAGTTGTGCTGCTGACTAACTCTGTGGTAAAGCTTTTTGCATCGGTGCTTCAAGATCCTTTGCTACCAGTAAACCTTCATTTACAATGAGCACAGAGGGTGATGTGTTTTATGTCTATGTGAAAAGGCAGTTTATGTCAACAGTGATTAGTGCTGATGAATGCCTATGAACATTTTTGTTAGAGGTCCTATACTGCTTAGGTGTTTGCAGCATGATTAAGGCCATATGTACAGCACAGTGTGTAACACTTATGTGTAACAGATGCCTCAAAGCACCGAGCAGAGTGAGAGCGTCCACACTGAGCGGTGAAATGTGTACAGAGCGGCATTGCTGTCGTTGTTATTAGTGTCATAATGTGCTTGTTCGTTTTTTTTTTTTTTTAAACTAGTTTTAGTTAAGCAAGTTGTCACCACTGGGACGGCTCCCTCATGCTGCGTGGCCTGTGTTTGGTCTTGGGAACTGAAGCAGATGCAGACAAAAGGGATTTGGAGGCCTTGACAGAGATACAGAAGGGAAGAGAGAAAAGAAAAAAACAGACTCCCTGTGGTGCCCGTGTGGAAAATGATCCCAAGGTTTAAGACTCGGGCCGATGTTTTGTTTGTGTTTCCTGTTGTAAGTGTGTCTGTAAAGGGTAGATGTTGCCAGTTGTGTAAGTTATTGCTTCCAATGCGGACAATTGCCGACGGCCTCATGAATTCTCTCAGTTTTCTATTAGTCTTCAATATGGGATGAGAAAATGATCAAAGAATTGTTTATAATGTGTTTAGGTGTCAACATTTTTCAATAATCTAACACAGAAACTTTTTCATTTTACAATTTTCATTTACAAAACAGTAATATATTATATTGTTTACTCAAAGAGCCTTTTGCTTGGTTGTTCAAAATAACGAGCTTGAATTAAGTTTCAGCAGTTCAATACAGTGAATAATATATCTATACATTATAGAGATTTATCACTGTTTCCAAGTTGAAATTGGCTTCCCATCAGCTTTATTTGCACTATGTTAATGTCTTGATAGCTTTGTTGTGAATTGATCATTTTGTGTGTGATGAATCGAACACAGCAGTCTGTTAATGCACAGAACAAAGCAAACATAAAAATACAAACATGCAACAGCAAAAGGAGCTCTTTGAAAATAGTCTTTCTCTGCAATTTCCCCATGACATCAAGATCACCTCCAATTCTTTGCATGTTCTCCTCTTCTCTTCCCTGTGGATGGGGAGGTGTGTGGGTGTATTACATTACCAAAACAAAAACAAACAACAGCGATATTAAACTTTTGCAACCACAATAGAGGAGGGGATAAAAAACAGAGGGTCCTCGACTTCTTATTAATTATGCAAGATTAGTCTAATTATAATTCAGCAAATGAATGTGTGGCAGAAGGTGCGAGGCGACGGGGCTGGGAGATTTGCATGTTAAGTGGGCAGGGGGAAGCGGCTAATGCATGCTAATATATGCGTCAACGTCTCGCTTTAATTTCAGCATTTGCAGCTGTGTGCGTCCGAACTGAGGGGGGTGAAAAGTTGACTGAATGGGTTTTTGGGAGGGGGGCAAAGGTGGGGGTGTCAGTGTATTAGAGTGTGCATGCATGCATGTGAGTGTGTGTGTGTGTGTGTGTGTAAGTGTACGTGTATGTTTGAGCGATTTGATGCCATATAAACAGGTAATGATAAGAAGAAGTCAAGGAAAAGGGTCAGGACCTTAAGGAAGTTAATGCTCGCACAGCCTCAGATGGATGGACGCAACCTCTTAACTGTAGTTATGATTCTGCAATCTGAGGCATCTCAACAGTACAGATTTACAGTTTCAGTCGGAGGAATGAATGATTGCTGCTGGCGAGGTGAACTCCAAGTGGCCACATAGCAAGTGGCAAGGAAAGTAGTGTGACTAAGCCACAGTTAGACCGTGGCCATGGTCATTAAACCCAAAAATGTGGTCCCTGTGATGTTATAAATTACCCCTTTAGCCTTTAAAATGAGCCATAGTGTTAGAATCATTGCCCTGGATTAAATATACAAACTGTATGACCCTCAAAGGAGGTAGTAAAATGAAACAGAGCACCTTTGAATACGTCCCCCTGCAGAATCACAAAGCGCGTATATCCTTACTTAGACACACCGTGCAGAGAATACCGTGACTTTAAATCCACACTGTCATGGGGGAATGATACAGATTGTCTAGCTAGCAAGGAAAGGAAGACAAAGTCAGACGCAGATGAGGAGCAAGCTGGAAGGAGGAAGTGGTCTAAGGGAGGGAGAGGCGCCGATGTGCCCTTTTGCACGTTTCCACCCTGGGCTGAGCTTTGAGGTTGGAGGTCCGAACGCTCACTGATAAATTATAATCCCCCTCCGCCAACAACAATATTGATTGTCCTCCGACGAAATAGCTCAAATCAAGAAATATTGGACACAGTTTTGGAACCGAGAGCTCGTTTTTAGCCAGGGCCTGTTCACAAGGGAGGAAGCTGGAGAGAGTGATGGAAGAAGAGCGAGTAAAAGGCTGACAGAGTGAGGGAGAGATTAGTATTCAATGGGAGGGTTCAGGGCTGTGGGGCCAATATGAAGTTCCTCTCCAAACAACATCTCTCCATTAAGATGACTTATATTTGCAGAGAGCACAATGTGGGTGGGATCGGAGCTACCCATCTAGCTCCAAACCGCTGCCTTCCTCTGTAGCATTTTTCTTCTGCTCTGTTGTTGTTTGTTTAATTGGAACATTAATGGGTGTGTTTTTCAAAAGCAAGGCAGAGTTGCATTCGCTGTCAGTGGAACGGACATCTGGTTTTAGGCTATATATTTGCCGATTGCTGTAATTACATCACAACTCCACATCATTTCCAAGACTATTTTTCATTTTTTTTTTACAAACATCTTCTGTTTAATTTCCCTTCTCCTTTAGATTTGTCTCCATCCTCCTCTCCTCATCTGCACCTGCCCTCTTTATGTACTTTCCTGGTCCCCACCTTGCCAAATCTCTCTCGACTCTCTTTCCTCTCCCTCCCCATTTCTGTGATGGAATGTGTTCTTGTTGTTGCCTTCTCTTTCCCATCGCTGTCTTTGCCTCTCAGCATGGGGACTTTGGGATTGCGGCAGAGCTGCGTTGCCATGGCAGCGGGCTGTGTTGCCGAACTGTGTACACCTGGGATTTGGAGTCTCTCTCCATAGTCTCCCTCTCTCCTATTTATTCCACCTCTCTCTCGGCGTTTCTTTGGTGTAGCAGAGGCTATCTCAGCTCCCCCCTCTCTCTCCTTGTCTCTCCCTTTCTGTCTCCACAGTGTATCGCACTCAAAAGTAAACTCACATACATAATCAGACACATACATACACTTGAAAACAAAAAATTCATGTCCATACCAGCACTCTCCCTATATCGCTACCTTCCTCTTTCCACCTCCTCATTTCACTTTCTCTGTAGTTGTCTCTACTTCGTTTCCCTCACCATTCCCATGTGGGGGTTCAAATATGGCATTGCGGGATACCGTGGTCCCTAGAGTCCACTGGCATACATCACTGTCTTAGTTTACTTTGAAACACAGCAGCGCTTTTCACTGGACTGCGCTTCAAATTCTCATCACTTGATTTAAAGTGTAATAACATTGACTCTAATACTAAACTAAACAGCTGTGATTGATGTCAGAGCTGTAATCATGTATGTGCACGTGCACGCACACGTGCGCACGTGCACGCGCACATACATGTGCATGCACACATACTTGCACACACATCATCCACAAGACCTGTCTCGGAAAAACATAATTAATGTCTCCTTTGATTAGTGGTTCTGTTCTGCTGGGCAGCAAACAGTCATGCAAAATTCTTTCATGTGATTTCTTAGTTGTTAATGTACAAATGTGTGTCCTCTTATTTACCTTTGCAGGTTTTTCTTGAAGTTTTTCCTGAAGTGCAACCAGAATTGTCTGAAGACAGCAGGGAACCCAAGGGATATGAGGAGATTTCAGGTACGAATAGTTGGAGAAATGCATTTTTGTGAGGTGGCTGTGTGCCTGTGTATGAGGTAAAAGAGGGAAGGAGGTAATTTATGGTACTGAATATGCGGATAAATAATAAAAAAAATGATTTCACCGTAAAGTAGAACATAACACCTGCCTGTCCTTCCATCTTAAGAAAATGGATATTTTCTCAGCCAGCCTGGTCCAAGGAGAGTTGATACCACATTTACTCTTACAGTAGTCTGAGGCTCTGGGAAGGTATTTTTAATGGAAGGCATAGCAGAGAGAGAGGTAAAGGTGAAAGTTAAAAATCAATAAGGAGACAGAGAGATGGAAAGAGAAACGAAAGGGGTTAGATATGTGGGAGAGACATGGGGGGAGATGGGCAGGAAATAGGTTGAGGTGTTTCAGGAAGTTGTCAAGAATTGAGTGATTGGCTCCAGATGGAGGAGGTCATGCTCCGTGACCCAGGAAGTGGTCACAGGGGACACTCCCGCCTCACTTCCTCTGCTGTCTTTCAGCACCAGCGGCCCCTGTCTGGCATTCTCTCTCTCTCTTGCTCTCTCTCTCTCTCTCCCATCTAGCCCTCTCTCCCTTTCCCTTCTTCTTGCTCCCCCTGTCTTCCACCGTGTTTGTTTTAACTCCTGCATTGTGACACATGCTGAGAAGTTATGAGCACACAGGCACTCCACGACCCTCATCTCTGGGTTAAAAGGCGATCAGAGCCGGACAGGAGTCTGCTGCTGCTTGATCGATAATTTACAGTTATTTTCCCTTAGATTCCTCTCCCACTCCACCACCTATAGCACATATGCTTTTTTTTGTCTTCTTCTTCCTTTGGCTCCTTCTCTGTCTTTCTGCACCTAGAAAATTACTGCCATGTGTTTATTTGAAGTTGAATGCTGGTTTTATCTTTGCTGTCGGGTTTTCTAAAATGCATATTGTGAAACGTTTAGGGATCACTGTTTCGTTAGAAATTATTCTTTCTAATTGACCTATTTTCCTGAAGCGTAACCAGAATTGTCTCAAAAACATGCTCATAAACACACTCAAACTAATTATCGTCTACAAAAACACTTTCACACAAGCTTTCAGAAATATCCAAAGAGAAAAACCTACAAATTCACTCTCATATATTGTACGCGTGTTAAACATGGGAGGCAGATGTAAGAGGGGATACACACATGCTGTGGCCAGAAAATCAAATTAGGGCCACTATATATCATCCGCTATTTTAACGGCCAGTTAAAATGGGAGATTCGGTCCATATGTTTGGTGTCATTGAGGGATCAGGAGGAGACAATGATCCACCCGGTGTATGAATCAAAAAAACTGAGCAAGAGCTCACAGGCAGCAGAAAGGCCATATGGTGACTTGATGGAGGAGGGAAGGGGTGTATGAGCAGTGTCATCACCGGAGTGTAGACATATGATAAAGATCCCGTGTACGTCATATTACCTATTGAGAAATATTGCTATCACCTGTAGGCTGAAACAGAGTGTTGCTAAGGGACTTTGCTGCTGTAACCGGAGATTTGGGCTCACAGCCTGCTGTCCAAGTCATGCATATAGACTCATGTATCTTTCTCTCCCTCTCCCCTGGCGCTCTCCTCTCTCTCAGGTGGTCTTGTCCAGCACAGTGAGTGTAGATGGCCATGTCCTAGCGGTGTCTGACAACATGTTTGTCCACAACAACTCAAAACACGGTCGGAGAGCCCGCAGACTGGAGCCGGGCGAGTCAGTGGAGAACGCTATGGAATATGGTGAGGCACTGACCAACAACTGCAATGCCACTGAGCGTCTAATTACTTGTTTACCTCAGCACTGACATTAAGAAACATGCACCTAATACAGTACATGCTGTTCCATGCACTTGAGCTGACTGCAATGTCCTGCCATAATCGCCATGATATATTTAACGCAACCTGTTATGCTATTGAGGTCTTTAATTAGGCTAATTAATGAATTCGTTAGCAAATATTTCTATGTCAACATACTTGACTTCACATAACACATTGAATGGAACATGTGGGGCAGAATTAATATGTAGTCTGCGTCATAAAGCGTTAAGGAAGTAACTTTAAGACAACCAGTTTTTCCACATGTGGCCGTAACTCACGCAAACAAGGTGCTTCAACATCTAATCATGGCATCTGCTTTTAATTGTTTACTGCTCCTGAGCAATTGTGTTTACAGGAATGCATAACTAATAAGAGGGTGGATCTGGAAAAGTCCCTTTCAAATCTAGGTCACGTGTCACCAAACAATACAAAACACGTAATAAATCTGTCAAGATTCTGTGTGACAACATTTTTAATCTCTTGTTTAAGTTTCTGACTTGCCTATATTTGTCCTGCATGTAGATTTTCGATTTCGTTTTTCCAAGTAGTTTCATTTCATTGTTGTATGCTTTGAAATTTTTGCACGCATGACTTATTGATCTACATTTGATATGGACTGTCCCCTATCTTATACTGTCCACAATGGTGAAATGGCCTTTTGAGCTAGCCGTGAAAGTTGAAGTTAACCTTGCCATTCTCTCCTGTCCAGCTACTCCCTGCATCAAAGCCATCAGCCCCAGTGAGGGCTGGACCACCGGCGGGGCCATGGTCATCGTCATTGGGGAGAACTTCTTTGACGGGCTGCAGGTGGTGTTTGGCAGCATGCTGGTGTGGAGCGAGGTAGGGAATCTCTTGTCTCACTAATGACTAGTACAGATTAAAGCATATTGTGAAATGATATATATATATATAGCATATGGCTTGTCTCATTGAGGTGATTTATGAGCTGTCTAATGTATTTATCTCTCTATAGTGTTAGCCCAGATATACTGTAGGGTGTCTGCTGGGTGTGCGAGGGGAGAATCATATGTTGTTGTTTTGTATCACAGCCTCTGTCTTGTTCCCTCAGTTGATCACGCCCCACGCTATCCGTGTTCAGACACCTCCTCGCCATATCCCCGGGGTTGTGGAGGTCACACTGTCCTACAAGTCCAAACAGTTCTGCAAGGGAGCGCCAGGACGCTTCATCTACACAGGTGAATGAGGAACATCATGCACTTTTTCTAGACTTCACAGTGACACCCAAGTGATGCAGAATTGAAGGGTTTTGGAGTTTGTGCTGGTTGGTTTTAACACACTGCTTGTGTGGTGTGTTTTTTATTTTAGCCCTGAATGAGCCAACCATAGACTACGGTTTCCAGCGTCTTCAGAAGGTTATTCCTCGACATCCTGGTGACCCAGACAAACTAGCCAAGGTGAGACTCTTGAATAGAAAAGACCACACCCTCTACATGGCAAGTCTTCAAGGAATTATGCTACTCTCCCATTATGGTGATACATTTTTTAATTTTTTTATTTATAGGAGATGCTCTTGAAGAGAGCAGCTGATCTTGTGGAGGCCTTGTATGGAAACCCACACAGTAATCAGGTAAGCAGCGAGCACCTCTGGCACCCTACCCCAAACACTTTCATATAACACCCCTATAGTTGGGGTACTTGGCCTCTGACTGTATCTCTGAGCCTTTTGCTGATCGTTTTTTTTTTTTTTTTTTTTTTTTTTTTTTGTCTCTTCTGCAGGATATGTTGCTGAAGCGTGCAGCAGACATCGCCGAGGCCCTCTACAGTGTCCCCCGTCCTCACAGTCAGCTGCAGGCGCTGCCCAGCTCACCGGCCCATGGCAGTGTCATGGGCCTGGGTTCATACCCCTCTCAGTTGGGGGTCAGCATTGGGGAGCCGGTACAGAGCAGCCAGGGTGAGAAGAACAAGCAATAAGCCAAGCGCTACCTCGGTATTTGCCCCTACTTGAAGTCACATCTGACCCGACGTCTTTCTCTTTCTCTAGGTTATATCCGTAACTCCAGCAGTTTGTCCCCAAGGGGCTACCCCTCTGCCTCCACTCCTCAGCAGACAGGCTACGGGGGCACTGGGGGGATGACTGGAGGCTATGGGACAGTTCCCATGACCAGCCTGGGAGTACCTGGGTCTCCTGGTTTCAGCAGTGCCTCGCCCACAGGCTCTCCCTACGGTAAGAGCTTCTGTGCTTTCTTGCTGTCTATAAATTCACACGATGTTACCTATTTTTGAAGTCAACATATATATGATAACAGTCAGCTTCACATCACTGAGTCCACTGTGATGTTCATACTTAAATAAAGTAACGCTTGTTCCTCTCTGTTCTGCAGTAATGCCCTCTAGCCCCACTATACCAGGAGGCTCCAGCTCTTCGTCGTCTCTCTTGCCTTTCTCCTCCTTCCCGTCTGCTGCCAAACAGAAGAGTGCTTTTGCTCCCGTCCTCAGGCCCCAGGGTTCCCCCTCCCCTGCCTGCCCCGCCTCAGGGGGGAACAGCTTCAGAGGTAGCCATCCAACTCACTATCTGACCCCGCTCTCTGAACTTACGAATGCAGTCTAACCGCTTGTGCTCAACTCACAAAAGCTTGACTGAACATGGCTGGATGTACAATAATGCAAGATAGGCTGATTGACTAGAATCATCGATTTTGTATATTTTTTTTCTCTCCAGCAATGACGGGCCTGGTTGTTCCCCCGATGTAGCAAAGCACCCACCCCAATCTACCCCAGACCACTGCTTCACTTAGCCCTTCTCTTGGCACTAAGAGGGCAGGGAGAATGGAAAATTGATCTAGCAGCCACATATAAGCATCCTCCCTGAGCCCCATTTGTTAGTCCATTTTTCATCCAGCTGGATGAAAAGGACGGGCTATGAAATGTCCAAAGACCAGAGATCCACTCCAGAGGCAGAGAAGATTACTTCACGCACAGCAGCTACAGACAGAAAATGCTCCTTAGCTGACAGCACCAGACTGGACCAAACTGCTGGGTGCTTCATGAGGCGTCTGCGTTTTGAAAGGAAACAGAGGCAAACAGGTCCTAATTTTGCCACAAGCTTCAAAAGCGTCCGTAATTACCTCCGGCCTACTATCACATGCAGTATTTGATTCTTCCAACATCTGCCCCAAACCTTGGCTAGAGACGTACAGGATTGAGAGCACTGAGCCTTGTTGGATGACGGACAACTCTGATATTATGACGAAGCTCTAAAAAAGCAGGGTGCTATTTGTCTGTGTATGGACACCATTAACGGCATGTGTGTACATTGTCTGTGAGTTAGCGAGAGGTTTTTTTGTAGTAGACTTTTTGAAGGCAATTTACATTCCAGAAAAATAGACCCTTTATTTTTTGTTCTGATCTCTAAGGTTTTACAAGGGAAAACTCTTTGTCCCAAGGGTTATTACTAAAGGAATTCATATATTGATTTATTTAAGAACAAGCAATTTAACTTATTATAGTTAGTTTAGGGAATAATATAAATGTGTTTTTATAAAGTGGTCCTTTTTTTCCAACTGTTATTGAAATAAAGTTATCTCTACATTTCCATCATAATTGCTAAATGATAAAATGTGATGGATGTTTTTAGAGAAAGCAAAGTAAACCGAAACACATTTATTTGGAATAAAACTTGGCCAAACTGCAGATTCTTGCATAACAAAATATCAATGTTATGCCTGCTATTAAAGAAAGTGAATGTCCTTGTGTAAAGGGAAAAAAGTTAGTTAGCCTTATCTTTATTCATTTCATTTTTAATGCATGCTTTTTGACACCAATGCCCTGATATTATTTCACCCCGCAGTGCAAATTTGAAAGTATATGATTATGAGATAAGAAAATGTTATTGTTTCATTTTAGCCCAGTGCAAGTTTCTGGTCACTATGCAGTAAAGTAAATGAACTAGAAAGCACAAACTGGTCAAGAGAAAACAAAGGGACAAATTGGGTGTTCATTAACCCATATAATAGTGTTCTCACTCACTGATTTTAGTCGACACCATACAAACTTCATTCTCAGGATACAAAAACAAAGAACATAAAGAGTAGATGACATCATTTCAAAGGTTGTTTTTAGAGTTTGGTTGATTTTATTTATTTAAAAATTATTAGCAATTGTAATATGTTTTTTTGAAGCCATCTTTCTTTGAAACGGTACAAAAATGTTGCAAATGTGATTTGTATATCTCAAGGTGTAATTATATTTTGTGCTCCAAATAAAACAAATAAGCAAAAAGTCACTCATCCTGATTTTGCTGTAGTTTTTATCGGTTTTTATCGGCTGCCATAAAATTGTCTTGGTGTTTCCTTTCTATACGTTTGTTAATCTGCAGGGACAGAATGAAACACAGAAAGCATAACTGTTTTCATGCTGAGTGTTTTTACCCGTCAAATTTTCTGGACGTTGGGATTTTCCTAAACGCTTTCAAGGCTGCACTGAATCTATTTTTGACTGTGCCCATCACCTGTGTGCTCGTGCTGCTGCCAACACTGTTTTGTATACATAGCTGATGAGCCGCAGCACCTTAATTGTGATGCGAGCGTTAAAGACTGAGTAGAGCATGTCAAGATAAACAACCCCC